>PVJA010018475.1:0-11940 GCA_004027025.1 Myocastor coypus | reverse complement strand
AGGCACACGCCACTGCACTCGGACTCCATCACCAGCTCAATAGGCTCGAGAGCAGGTCCAGTGTGGCAGGTAGGGCCAGGAACCAAACTCTGGCCCCTGCGCTTCCCTAAGCAAGTGCTTAGTTCACTGAACTATATATCACCAGCCCTTACCTTTTCTTTCTTTCCTCTTCCAATTTAAAAAATTATGCAAATAGAATTCCCATCTTTATTCTTTTTCTTTCTTTCTTTTTCAGCATTAGATATGCCCTGCAGTTCAGAACTGGAGCTCAGTATAACTCAAGGGCACTGAATGCCTAGATATCCCTGTGGTTCAAGTTTGCATCAACCTGAAAAGCCTCTTTAGGAAAAACAAAAATGCCCTCTGCAGAACTAAGCTTCATCTCCCCTATCTTTCATCAGGATTACCCTATTAATTATTTTATTTCATACACTGGACAGCTTCCTCTCACCAGGATACTGCACAACTGTGAAGTCTTCATTATCTTTAAATTACACACAAAGAAAAAAACATTGCTTCTACCATGTATCACCTCAGGCTATTCTCAGGCCCCTTTCTTCCTTCCAAATTCACTTTCCTCTCCCCAACCCTTGCCCCAGACCTAGCTACCAGTATTCACCACTTGCAAACTCTGCAGTGTCCCTACTGGCCTCTCTTCTACACCTGGACCAATCCCCTCTTTGTAAGAGTCCAAATGAACTCTTCAAAGTGGGAGCCTATTTATGTAACACTTGCAGATCTGATTACTGTGAAGTGGACCCATCTGAGGCCTTTGAAAATTTAAAACTGAGAATGGAAAATGAGCAAATGGTAAAATCAAAAATTGGCAAATTCTCACTGTTTATATGCTGGGGAGTAGAGACAAATGTTAGACTGGCAATAACTGTTAGCAGTCTTTTACCATATATACCTTACCTTACAGTATTCAAACCCCATCTACTGTTGTAATAATAAATTCTAAGATGTCTCAAGTTCAGTTATAAGGCCTTGAGGTGGGAGGAGGAAAAATCAGCAAAGGGAATCAGTGAACAGCACTGGGCCACACCAACAGAAACTACTCCACATCCCTGAGTGCTGTCGCAGTTCACTCAAACCCTAGGCAGCTGATCAAACAGCCACCTGGGAGTCCCGCTTAAAATCTAACAAACTCAGAAGCAACAAGTATTTCTTGTGAGCAGTCCTCCAAACCCAAAACTTTTCCCTGCATTCACATCATGCCACTCCTGTTCTCTATAGACAATATTAGGTGACCATAAACAATGTGCATTTTCCTTCACCAATATTCATTATTAAAATACTCTTGGCTTGTAGGTCTAGGACACACTTTCAACTAATGCAGCCCACAGCAGACATGCACAGACCCCTGTATCAGCATGTGAGCCAAGTCATTCCAGCATCACCCCAGCACTGAAACATCACATAAAGGTGCATACTGGAGCAGTGTGTTGGCACTTAGCAATACATAAGCAAGTTCTGGCACTGTCTCTAACAGTTTCGTCATAAGTGATATAGGCTTCTCTCCTCCTGCTCATAGCTGCAGAAATTTGTCCCAGGACTAGACCTCACAGGACTTTAGGGGCCCCCAAATCTAAGTCAGGTGTGGTGTTCAGAATGACTATCACAAGTTCAAAGCCAGTCTGAGCCCCATAGTTAAACACTATGTCAGGGGGTACCACAAAAAAGACTACAAAGGTCCCTCCATTTTAAGAGTTTTGACTGAACATAATACACTTTGTTCATCTAGACCTGTGCTCTACAATATGATGGTCATTAGCCATATGTAGCTCTATCAATCCAACTGATTTAAGTGCTAAAGTACTTTAAACAAAATTAGCTTAACATTAGATTTTCCACTGAAAATATTTAGGACACCTTAAAACAATGAATGGAACAGTTCCACTCTAACTTCTGACATTACTGAATGAATTTATTAAAAAAAGTTAACCTATGTCTGAACTTCTCTGTCTAGAAATGAGGGGTAAACTATGAACAACACACATGGCTTCTGCCTCAGACGCTGCATTTCAAGGGATCACAGGCTGCAACTGAGAAATTCCTCTTCATCCTTTGACATAGGATGGGCAGCACCACCTCAGGAAGTTTTGTTTCTGCAATGTGAGAAACGTGCTCTGTTTCTTGACCAAAAAAGCATTTATCACACATTATGTTTCCCAAATGAAGGTGGTTACTTTGATACCAGGGACTTTTCTTCATCTTTGTGTCTCCAATGACTGTTACAGTATCTGGATGATGTTAGCAGTTCTATGCTTTGCTTAAAAATAAAAAAGTACCTAATCCTGTTCCACTGCAACAGTACAATCTCTGGGAAACAACTGAATTTAGACATTCTCAATCTGTAATGCAGTCACAATAATTAGAGAAAATTTTAAATATAAGGACTTATTAAACTGGCAAACTCTTTAAGAATAGTGGTTGATAAGAATGAGGAACATACTTAGCTTACCCTTGCTCAAATAAGCCACGGGGTCCATTCACCACATAAAAACTACGTAACTATAACAACAGAAATATGGCGGTTCATTGGCAGAAAAATCAGATGATCTACTAGCAAGTGATAGGAGACACAACTAAAGTAAAAGGTTTCTGTTACCCTAAATTTCATATTTTATGTTACAGCACCAATAGCATCTTAGCTATATGAATTATACAAAGATTCATCAAGCAGGTAATGTTGAAAGCCAGGCATGGTGATGTGTATTTTGCAGTTTCAGCTACACAAGAGACTGAGGCAGGCAGACCACTTGAGATCAAGGTTTTTGTTTTGTTTTGTTTTGTTTTGTTTTGTGGGCCCAGTGTTCAAACTCATGACCTTGCACTTGCCAGGCAAGCACTTGTGCCCAGAGCTATCTCCCTGGCCCCTTAGAGATCAAGAATTTGAAGCCAGCCTCAGCATGAACTATTAAGACTATGACTCAAAAAGAGAAAAAAAAAAAAATGCAGCCTTAAATACAATAGCTACAAGCAACCAAGTAAAACACTTATTTAAAAAATGACTACAGTGACTTCAGAGATAGCTCAGTAGAATAAGTGCTTGCCTGGCAAAAGCAAGGACCTCAATTCAATCCCTGGTTTTGCAGGAAAAGAAAGAAAGAAAGAAAGAAAGAGAGAGAGAGAGAGAGAGAGAGAGAGAGAGAGAAAGAGAGAGAGAGAGAGAGAAGAAAAGAAAATCAGCAGAGCAAAGAATTGGAGATTTCAATATAAAAGTTTCTATTTGTTGTAAATCCTTTAGATGTATCTTAAAACTAAACTTAGACCACCTGGGCCAGGGAGATAGCTCCAGGTTAGAGGTGCCTGCCTGGCAAGTACTAGATAAGGGAAGTTCAGGGTGGTGTGGCTGCAGACAACACAAAATTGATTTAAAGCCCTAATGCACACATTAAAACTATAAAGCACTTAGAAGATGACATAAATTAAAATCTTTGTCATCTGGGGTCAGGCAACTTTCTTACATATGACACCCGAAGCATAAGCAACAAAAGAAAACAGATCAGGCCACCAGGGCACGCATGGGTAGGGACCTTTCTGCCTGCCTGCACCCACAGGATACTCACCTGCCCAGATCCCAGCTGCCAGTGCACACATATAGGTAGGGCCCTTTCCACCTGCCAGCGCCCACTGGATTCGTGCCTGTCCAGACCCCAGCCAACGGCACTCAAGTGTAGGTAGAGCCCTTTTCATCTGCCCACACCCACTGGGTACTTCCCCACCTAGACCCAGCATCTCCTGTGGAACCCTGGAGCAAAACTCTCTGCAGAGAGGCTGGGTTCAAACCATCCGAGCTAATCCAGGAGTTGAACATCTTGCTAGAGGAGCACAGTGGATTCACTCCCATGAACAGCAGCAGGAAGAAGTGGAGCACAGCAGCCAGCACATCTGGACAAGTTCCACCTTGGTTGATCCAGACCTGAATTTCAGTTAAGTGTTAACTGCAAAACTCTATACCAAAGCTCTATACCAAAGGGCCAAAGTCAATGCTATACAAAATGACAAAGATAAGGAACAAGATGCAATCTCAGGACCCAAGCTCACCCAAATAAACTGGGAATTACACAGCTGAAACCTCGGAATTAATAGCACCTAGAGACAAATGAGACATGTGTAGAGGAAATCAGATCAGAAATAACCTAAAGTAAAACAAGAAATGTATAAATTAAGAGTGTCAGAAGAAAAAAAAAAAAAACTACAGATTAGAAATAGCCTCTGAAGTAAAAAAAAAAAAAAAGAAAAGAAATCTCTGAATTAATAGCATTTGAAATAAAGGAACAACTGCAAAAAGACAGGGTGGAAATCAGATTAGAAATAATCTCTGAAGTAAAAAAAAGGCATACCTATAATGAAAGAATAAGTAAATACTTCTAAAGAAGATACAATAGAAAAATGATGGAGTCCTTCAATGAACAATATGGGAAAGATATAGATCGCATGAAGCAGTTTCAAAGAGATATACAGAACAATAAAATCCCAATCACAAGCTGGCAACACCACACAAACAAAAGAGAAGGTAGAGTTTCAGATCTTGAAGACACAGTCACAGCTAGTGAAAAGGTAAGAAAGGATCTCATAAAAACAACCAAGATGCAGGAAAAAAATATTCAACATCTGCAAGACGATGCAAAGACCAACAATGTGAGATTAACAGGCATCAAGAAGGCAATGCAAATGATATAAAAAGAATATGGGCAGAAGTAATAGCAGAAAACTCCCAAAATATGAGAAAACAACTTGACAATTGCATCAGTGAGGCATACAGAACACCAAAAAATGTCAACCCAACTAAAAACACACCCAGACATATAATAGACCAGATCCCAGATATCCAAGAGAAGAATAACATACTAAAGCCAAAAGAGAAAGGAAATGGATTACACTTAAAGGAAAACCCATCAGAATAATGGCAGATTTCTCTTCACAAACCATGAAGTCAAGAAGAGCATGGAGCAGAGTGTTTCAAGTCCTCCATGAAAACAAATTCCAACCCAGACTGCTATACCCTGCAAAACTCTCTTTGAAATTTGATGGAGAAGTGACATACTTCCACAACAAAAAACAACTAAAGAAATTCGCAATGACAAAGCCAAGCCTACATAGACTACTAGAAGGTATTTTAGAGAGAGACCAAAATGATCCTAACTCCATGAATGAGAACACAGAGAACCCACTAACAGGGGAATCAATTAAATACAGAAGAAAAAGGGGAAAACAATAGTAAGTAAAGAAAAAAAATGTCAAGCATAAGTCAATACATTTCAATTATACCCATCAATGTAAATGGACTTAATTCTTCAATAAAAATAGACTGGCACAGTGGATTAAGAAGCAAAATCTAACAACATGCTATACACAAGAAACATATCTAACTCAAAGAAATTCATAGGCTGAAGGTCAAAGGATGGAAGACAATTTCACATGCCCCAGCGCCTCAGAAAAAAAGCGGGGGTAGCAATCCTGTTTTCAGATAGTCTGAACTTCAAATCAAGATTGATCAAATGAAATAAAGATATTCAGTCTATATGAGTCAGGGGAAAAATTCAAGACGAAGAGGCAACACTTATAAATATATGTGCACCCAACATGGGAGCACCAAGATATAAAAGACAAATATTAATGGACATGAAAAATCTAATATTACACAATCTTAACATGAGACCTTAAAACCCCTTTATCCCAAAAAGATAGGTCATGCAGACAAAAAATTAGCAAAGAAGTAGCAGAAGTGAATGAGAACTAGGAACAACTGAACTTAGTGAACATATAGAGTGTTCCACCCAACCACTTCTAAATGCACTTTTTCAGCTGCACATGGAACATTTTCTAAAATAAGACCACAGACCTGTCCATAGATCATGCTTAAGTATATGCAAGAAATTATCCCATGCATATTATATGACCATGGTGCAATGAGACTAGAAATAAATGACAAAAGAAACCACACACACAAAAAAAAAAAAAAAAAAAAAACAAATACATGGAAATTACACAGTGCCCTCCTCAATAACCAGTGAGTTACAGATGAAATTAAACAATATCTAGAGTTCAGTGAAAATTGAAACACAACCTAGTGGAACTTATGGGATGCAATGAAAGCACTTCTTAGAGGGAAATTTATAGCGCTGAACTCAGACATTCAGAGAACAGAGTGGAAACAAATACCCTAATGCTGCTGCACCTAGATCATCCAGAAAAGGAAGAGCAAAACCCAAAGCCCAAAGACGGGAGGAAATAATAAAGATTAGAGTAAAAATTAACTCAATTAAGACAAAGAAAACAGTATATAATGAATCAAAAAGCCGGTTCTTTAAAAGATTAAAACAAAATTGGTAAGCCCCCAGCTAACCTCATCAAAAACAGGAAAGAAAAAACTCAAATTCAAGCAATAAGGAATGAAAAGGGCGACATTACCACAGACCCAGCAGAGATACAGAAGATCATTAACAGCTACTTTAAGAATCTTTACTCTCACAGAAGTGAAGACACAGATGAAATGGACAGATTTCTAGAAAAGTACACTTTACAAAAACTGACAGGATGGCTCAGTGGTCTAAAGCGCCTGCTTGGGAAAGCTTGGGCGGCTTCAGGGACCGCGGTTCAATCCCCAGCACCACATGCTGCGCCAGCCCTGCCCTCACGGCGGGCTGAGCAGGCCATAAAAATGAGTGAATAAACAAACAAAGGTTCTGAAACAAGAAAAAAATAAATAAATAAAATAAAAAATTCTTTTAAAAAACTGAATCAAGAAGATAGAACTATCAATAACTCAATAACAACCAATGAAATACAAAATGTAATTTAAAATCCAACGACATTTTTAAAATGTCCAGGTCCTGATGGATTCACAACCAAACTCTACAAGAAATTTACAGAAGATATAATCCCAATACTCCTCAAACTCTCAAACAAAATCCAAAAGGAAACAATCTTCCCAAAAACATTCCTGAAGGCAAGTATTATACTGATACCAAAACCAAAGGAAGATGAAACTAAAAAAGAGAACTACAGGCCAATTTCTTTCACGAATATGGATGCAAAAATCCTCAATAAAATGCCAGCAAATAGAATACAACAAATCATAGAGATTACTCATCATGACCAGTTAGATTCATCCCAGGAATTCAAGGATGGTTCAACATATGCAAATCTCTAAACATAATACACTACATCAATAGAACCAAATTGAAAAGCCACAGGATCATCTCAATTGATGCAGAAAACGCTTTTGACAAAGTCTAACACTCATTTGTGCTCAAAGTTATACAGAAAATTGGAATAGATGACCTCTACCTCAATTTGATAAAAGCCATCTATGACAATCTAACGGCTAACATAATTCTGAATGGGGAAAAACTGAAGCCTTTTACTCTCAGATCTGGTACAAGACAAGCACGTCCTCTATCATCACTCCTACTTAATATAGTTCTGGAATCATTAACTACAGCCATTAGACAAGACAGAGAAATAAAACAAATAAGAACGGGTAAAGAAGAAGCTAAAACTATCATTATTTGAAGATAACATCATAGTCTATTTGGAAGACCCCAAGAGCTCCACCAACAAGCTACTAGAATTAATACACAAATTGAGTAGCATAGCAAGATACAAAGTCAACACATAAAAGTCAATAGCATCCCTCTACACAGAAAAAAAAACACACTGAGAAATTAGAGAAACAATACCTTTTACAATAGCACCGAAGAAAATGAAATATGTAGGAATTAACCTAACTAAACAAGTGAAAGATCTACTTAATGAAAACTATATGCCTCTAAATAAAGAGACCACAGAAGATTTCAGAAAATGCAAAGAAATTCCCTGCTCCTGGATAAGAACGAATATTGTAAAGATGGCCATACTCCGTAAATTGTTGTACAGACTTAATGCAATTCCTATCAAAATACCATCGACATACCTCACAGAGCTGGAGAAATCATTCTTGAAATTTATCTGGAACCAAAAAAGACTAGAATAGCTAAGACTATGCTATTAGAATAGCAAAGACTATTCTGAGTACCAAATATAATGCAGGAAGCATTATAATTCCTGACCTAAAGTTACCCTACAGCTACAGTGATAAAATCAGCATGGTATTGGCACAAAAATAGACCTGATGATCAATGGAATAGATTAGGACATGCAGAAGCAAATATAATCACACTCTGTCACCTTATCTTTGATGGGCTAACACGTTCACTGGATGAAAGACAGCCACTTTAACAAATGGTGCTGGAAACATCAGCTCTCTACATGCCGAAAACTAAGACTTGACCCAGATCTGTGACCATGAGCTAAAGTGAAAAATGGGTTAAAGATTTAAATATTAGAGCCGGGTGTGGTGGCTCATGCCTGTAATCCCAGCACTTGGGAGGCTGAGACAGGAGAATCAGTGTGAGTTTGAGACCAGCCTGGACTATAAAAATGAGCTCAAGGCCAGCCTGAACTGCATAGCAAGACCCTGTCTCAAACAGACAAAAAAAAAAAAAAAAAAAAAAAAAAAAAAAAAAAAAAAAAAAAAAAAAAAAAAAAAAAAAAAAAAAAAAAAAAAAAAAAAAAAAAAAAAAAAAAAAAAAAAAAAAAAAAAAAAAAAAAAAAAAAAAAAAAAAAGATTTAAATATTAAAACAGAAACACTACATCTCCTGAAAGAGAAAGTGGGAGGAAATCTTGAAGACATCAGGGTAGGCAAACATTTCATGGACAAAAATCAAAATGTACATTTAACATGTGAAAGAATCAAAACCTGGGACTTCCCCTTGCTGAAATTTTCCACGTCAAAAGAAATTATCAATAGAGTGAAAAGACAACCCACAAATTTTGAAAAAAAATTAACAAATAAGCATTCAGAAAAAGGTTTTCTATCTAGAATTTATAAAGAACTAAAAACCATTAGGGTCCCAAAATTCAAAAACCCAATCCAGAAATGGACATCTGAGATGAACACACACTTCTCAGAGAAAGAAACTCAACAAGTCTATAAATATGTGAAGAAACGCTCTACATCACTAGTCATCCGTGAAATTCAAATTTAAACAACATGTAGATACCATCTCACCCCCAGAAAGAATGGCTACCATAAAGAAATCAACCAACAACAAATGTTGAAGAGGCTGTGGGAAAAAAGGAACCCTTCTCCATTGCTGGAGGGGATTCAGACTGGGGCAACCATTATGAAAAGCATTGTGGAGACTCCTTAAAAAACTAGAACTGGAAATCCCTTTAATCCAGCTATCTGCTTACTGAGAATTTTCCCAGAAGAACTGAAAACATCATATCATAGTGACATCTGTGTGCCTATGTTCATAGTAGCACAATTTGTGATAGCGAAATCTTGGAAACAACCAAAATGCCCATCATCTGAAGAATGATTGAAAATGACATGGTATTTTTATACAATGGAATATTACTCAGCTATAAAGACTGATAAACTAGAAGACTTCATATATAAGTGGATATATCTTGAAAATATACTCGTAAGTGAAATAAATCAGACCTACACGTGTAAATATTGTATAGTCTCCCTAGTGTAAAACGGAAAGGCATAACACTGATGAATGGAAAATCAAGAAGTTAAGAGTTACACAATGAAGAGACAGCAAGCAGAAAAGATAGGAAACACATGCACATATATACACAGGATGAATTAAACAATGGTCCTAAGCACCCCCAACAGGTTTTTCACACTAAGGTTAGCAATGTGTAACATTAAAATTATGCTTGGAATGCCTGTCATTCTGGTCTTTTAAATGTGTGCTGCTTCTAATGTAATTTCAATTGTTGCTATACTCTCTCTCAAGTAAATGGTTGTTTTACAAGAAAAAAAAAAGGGGGGGGGTATTAAAAGAGAGTAAGAGACAAGGAAAAAATGCCATAGGAATGACAGGCTACAATTTTGTATATGCTTAGATTTCCAAATTTCTGTATAAAAAAAAGTGTAACTTTTTTATCGCATTCTATAGGGATTAGAATATCAATGATTGATTGAAAATATCAATTTCAAGTTAAGTCTAAGATGTCTGACATTCAGAAAGACAGTGAGGTTAAGCTCAAGTACCTATGTTAATAGTATCACTAAGTGTCTCTTCTGGAGGGTTAAGAATGTAAGTTTACAGACCAAAATTTAGAGAAAAGGAAGGGCTACAAGGACAACCAATATTTTGGCCCTAGCCCTTCAAGGTCAGTGAGGACATAAGAGAATCTGTGCTGTAAACATCCTATAACTCAGTGGTGTCCCAAATTTTCTGTTCAAGGAGATTATGAGATCAAAGAGGAAAGGGACTGATGATTTATAATGTGCCTAAGGAGAGTCACCTAGAGAGAAAACATTCTCTCAGGCTTTCACACAGAGCAAACTGTTCAAGCAATGGCTGTGACTCACCCGGACAGCTGACACGGATAACAGTTCTACAAACCATGGTACGCGGTTTCAAGGTAAATCCTGAGGGGATTTGACTGACCTCAGGAGATACAAACGTTACATGTTTTGTTATACAGGTCTTGCTTTAATTTGCCCTTAACCACCCAGCAGAAAAGTTTAAGCATGAGGCATTAAAAAGTAAAGCTAGATTAGTATGCTGAGCTGTAAAACCAATAGCTTCAGCTTCTGACATTGTCAGTTCTGCCAATAACCCACTATGATTATGGAATATTGGACTATGTATACAACTACTTTCTCTTTGTTCAACGAGAAGAAGTTTTTGTACCAATAATGAGTAGAAAAATTATCATGTCTGCATCCTGTACTCTGAATAACTACTACAAGGATAACAATATGCATTGTATTAATTATTCAAAACATGCATGTACTACTAATATGTTTTGAATATCTCACTGTCATTTCTTATTAAAAGTAATTTTTAAAAAGAGAATAAAAACAAAAGAAAACAGATCACTGGACTCCATAAAAACTAAAAAATTTCATGCTGCAAATAATACCATCAGGAAAGTAAAAATACAGTCCACACAACTGGAAAAACTGCAAATCATGAGTCTAGAATATATAAACGATTCTTACAACTCCATAATAAGACAAACAACGAAGTTTAAAAATGGGCAAAGGATATGAATATTTCTCCAAAAGGATGGAAGATGAGCAATAAACACATGAAAGATGCTCAACATTATCAGCCACCAACAAAGTACAAGTTAAAATTGAAATCCCACTGCACACCCACAAGCATGGCTAGAATAAAAAGTGTCAGACGTGGAAAAAGCTAGAATCCTTTCATACTTTAAGTAATGTAAAATGGCACCCACTTTGGAAGATAGTTTGGCAATTACCACACAACGTACCAAGTTCACTCCTAGGTATATACTGAAGAGAATCAAGACCCATGTCCACACAAAAACTTGCACAAAAACACAGCAACAAAATTGTGAACCAAACACAGGGAGTGTACATAAGTGTTACCTAGTGAATGGACAAAGTAAAATAGTACTGTATAACCATACAATGTATTTTTTTAGTACTAATAACTGAACACAGGGACTTCATTCACACTGAGCTACATCTCTAGCATGCTCTGCTGTTTTCTTCCTTTGCCTCCTTCTCTTTTTCCTTCTTCTCCTTGCCTTTTTCTTTCACTTCTCCTTCCTTCCTTTCTTTGTACTTTGAGATAACTAAGTTAGTACCCAGCACTAACTGCCTAAACCTCCCTGACTGCATGTGTCATCACATTCAGCTTGGAATACTGGAACATTATTGACCAATAAAAAGAAAGGAAATCCTGATGCATGTTACAACATAAAAGAACCTCAAAGAGATGTGAAATGAAATAAAACAGTCATAGTTACACGAGTCCACTGATATGAAATGTCCAGAAAAGTATATCACTGGTCATGTGGGCCTGAGTTGGGAAACAACTGCTAGCAGGTAAGAGGTTTTTTTTGTTTGTTTGTTTTTGGGTTTTTTTTTTTTTTTTTTTTTTTTTTTG
>PVJA010018474.1:19387-39943 GCA_004027025.1 Myocastor coypus | reverse complement strand
TTGAGACAGGGTCTCGCTATGCAGTTGAGGCTGGCCTTGAGCTCACTTTTGTAGCCCAGGCTGGTGTTGAACTTGCACCGATCCTCCTGTCTCAGCCTCCTGAGTGCTGGGATTAGAGGCGTGCACCACCACGCCCAGCTACAACCATTGTTAAATTAAAAAAAATAAAAAAGGATTGTGGTATTGGACATTAGATTTTTCATGCCCATTAAGATTTGTCTTATATAGCTGGATGCTCCTGTGTTGGGTGTGTACATATTTATGAGTGTTATCTCTTTGTCTTGAATTTTTCTCCTAACCAGTATGTAATGGTCTTCTTTTCTTCCTTTGATCAATTTTGGCTTGAAATTGAGACTATCTGCAAAAAGGAATGCTACCTCTACTTTTTTTCTGAGATGCTGGGGAAGGTAGTATTGTTTTCCATCATTTAACTTTCAGGCTATGAATTTCATTATGGGGTTAATTGTGTTTCATGTATATAGCATATTGTTGAATTTTGCTTCCTATTCCACTGTGCCAGTCTCTATGTTTTAATTGGAGAATTAAGTCCATTTACATTGATGGTTATAATTGAAATATGTTCACTTATGATTGACAGTTATTTACCTATTATTAATCACTTTTTCTTCCTTTGTTTAGTTGTTTGCCCTACTTGTTGGTTTCTTTCTGGTCTCATTTGTGGAGATCAGGTAATTTTTGTCCCTCTCTAAAGTATCTTTTAGTAGTCTTTGTAGGGTTGGTTTGATATCATGAAATTCTTCAGTTGTTCTTTGTCATGGACATATTTCACTTCTTCATACTTGAAAGTAAGTTTTGCAGGTATAGCAATCTGGACTGAGTTTTATTTTCATGTAGAACTTGAAGCACTCTCCTCCATGCTCTTCTTGACTTCATGGTTTGTGAAGAGAAATCTGCCATTATTCTGACGGATTTTCCTTTAAATGTAATCTGTTTCTTTTTTCTAGTGGCTTTTAGCATAGTATTCTTCTGATGGATTTCTGGGATCTTGGTTATTATATGTTGGGGTCCGTTTTTAGTTAGGTTGATATTATATGTTGGAGTGATGCATGCTTCAGTTGCTTGAATGGCGGATTGTTTTTGCATATTTGGGGAGTTTTCTGCTATTACTTCTGCCCATTTTTTATGCCATTTGTGTTCACTCCTTTCTCACTAACGCCTATTAGTCTCATGTTGTTCATCTTTGCATCATCTACAAGATGTTGAATTATTTTTCCCTTCATCCTAGTCGTTTTTAAGAGATCTTTTCGAACCTTTTCACTAGCTGTGACTGTTTCTTCAAGATCTGAAACTCTGTCTTTACTTTTGTTCATGTGATGTTACCAGCTTGTGATTGAGATTGTATTTTTATGTGTATCTCTTTACAATTGCTTCATGCAATCTCTTTCTTTCCTATATTACTCATTCAAGGATTCCATCATTTTCTATTCTCTATTTTTTTTATCAATGTCTTCTTCAGAAGCATTTATGAATTCTTTCATTTTAGTTATCTTTTCATTTTTTTACTTCAGAGATAATTTATGACCTATTTCCTCTATACTTTTCTGCAGATTTTTTTTTTACTTCAGTCCCTAATAATTCAGAGAATTTTTTTTACTTCACAGTTTTTTTCTGATTTTCTTTGAACTATACTTTTCTCCATTTTTTTTTTAACTTCAGATGTTATTAATTCAGAGATTTCAGTTGTGTTTTTCCCATTTTATTCTAAGCTTGTGTCTCCTGCAATTTTTCTGGGTGTGCTCAGGGCCTCAGATTCAATATTTCTTTTCTCTTTGTCATTTTATATAGCACTGTCCTCTGACCTTTGGTGTAGAGCTTTTGTGCACCTACTGAAATTCTGGTCTGAATCTATCAAGTTTGAACTTATCCAGATGTGCTTGTCTGTATTTGGCTGCTCTGCTCAGCTTCTCCTGCTGCAGCCCGTGGAGGTGAACCTGCTTTGCTCCTCTGGCAAGATGTTCAGCTCCTGAATTATCTGTGAGAGTCTGACTCCAGCCTCTGTGCATTGAATTTTGTTGCAGGGTTCCAGAGGAGGGGCTGGGTCTGGGATCTGGGTGGGGAAGATTCGATCTGGGTGTGTAGGCAAAATTTCCTACCTACATGCATGCCCTTTCTGGGATCTGGGCCAACACCTATTATCTTTGTATTATTTTTCCTTGTAGCTGCTGAATTTTTATTTGCTGGTTTCTTGTTAGTTTTAAGAGATCACTTGTTTCATATTCATTTGCTGCCACACCCTTTGGAGTCTGAAAATCCATTTTTTTGACTGCTTTTTTTGGAGTTCTTAATTTCCTTGATATGTATCTGGATTTTTCATACATTGTATTTCTTTCCTGTACTGTTCATTCATCATGTTTCCATCATTTTTCTGTTGTCCTCTCTTTTTCTATCTATGTCTTCTTTAGCTGAGCTGAGCAATTCTTTCACGATACTTTTCTTTTGTCTTTGGACCTGATTGATTATTTCTGCTCTTAATTCTTCTATAGCCTGATGAACTTGCTTCTTTCTTTCTTTCCTTTATTCTTTTTATTCCTTTCCTTTCCTTTCCTTTCCTTTTCTCTCTCTCTCTCTCTCTCTCTCTCTCTCTCTCTCTCTGTATTGCAATTAAACTCTAGACCCTATACTTCCCAAGCAAGCTCTTCCTCTACTTAGTCATCTTCCCAGCCCCATCAACTTGTTTGTTTACTTCAGTTGCTATCACTTCTGAGACTTTGAGTATGTGATGCCAAGTTCTTGTATGCCTTTGTCTCCTGGATTTGTTCTGGGTGGGCTACAAGATTGAGATTTACTTTTGCTCCTGTGTTTTGATATTTTTGAAGCTCCCATTAATTACCTAGAGTGAGGTCTACAGGCTTTCCAGAGTTCACCAAAGTTCTTAAATTTCTCCAGGAAGGCTGGGCCTACTGATCACAGTTCTCCTGCATCCAAGAGGTCATTCAGAGTTTTCCTAAGTGTTTAAAAGTCTGGAGTGCCACCAGCAGAAGCTGCACACCTGTGCACTGGGAGCTAAGGAAGGTCACAGCTTATCAAAATCCCATAGGTGTTCAGAGTTTGCCAAAGTTCTTAAACGGTTTCAGGAATGCTCCATGCCTCATGCATTGGCCCCACAGATCACAGCTCTCCTGCATCCCACAGGCCATTCAGAGTCCACCTACATTTTTCAAAGTTTGCACCAGCACCAGCAGAAAGGTTACATCTGTGAGCTGGGTGCTAAGAAAGGTCAGAACATACCAGAGTCTCATAGGATGTCCAGAGTCTGCCAAATTTCTTGAATAGCCCTTCCTTTTGAATAGAAAAATTGCTGTAGACATACAAATGCTCAAAGACTATATGATAATATGCTTAATATCATTTAATTCACAGGGAAAATAAAGTTAAAATCAAATTAAGAAAATACCTTACATATGATTGAATGACTGGTTCATTAAGAAGATGAAGGATAAGTTTGGAGAGAATGTAAAGGGAATTCTTACACACTTTTAGTTATTAATTATTTTATTATTAGGTCAGCACTATGAAAAGTGGAGATTCTCTGAGACATTAAAAATAGAACTTCATATGATCAAATAATCTTAGTATTGAGTGCATACTCAAATAGTGTTAGAACAAATTGTGTGTCCAATCTTTGTTCATTATGGCACTACTCATGTAAGTTAAGATGCCTAAGTCAACCTAAGTGCACATCGATGGACAGATAGGTAAAGAAGAGATTGTGTACATTTAAAAGTTTGAATACTTTTTAAAGGATGAACCTTAAAAAAGGAGTAAATCCTACTGTTTGCAATAACATGAAATTATGAGGGCATTATGTTAGGTGACATAAGAAAGGTAGAGAAAAGTATCATTGAATATTATCACTAAAAGAAGAATCTGAAAATATTGAACTCAGTCTCGTATGTGTATGAGAGATGGCCGAGTACTATAAATTTGTTGGGAGAAAAATTTCAAGAGATATATCATAAAAATGGTGGTTATGATTAATAAAGTACATTATGATTTAGTCTTATACTATAATTATAAAATATATTAATTATACAAGTAGATGGAATCTATTGTGATATTACCATACATTCATACATTGTACATGGAAAATTTCTACTCATCCTCCTCTTACCCTTTTGTTATGGTTTGTGTCTAGTTGTCCCTGCGAAGTCTCATGCAGTAACTGAGGCAGTGGGCTCCTAGAATTTGTGGTTAATTTATGCTAGGATTATGGATGTGTGTGTTGTTCCCTTCCTGGTGCAGATAGCTTGCATACAATAAGGAAGTGAGAGGCTTCCATCTTTCTCCACCACTGTCCCTCCCTTTTGCCTCTTGCTGCTTTACTGTTTTCTGCTGCCATGAACTGTTTTACTGTTTCCTCAGCCATGTACCACTCTGCCTCAGAGCCAACTGATTATGGACTGAAATCTCTACAAAATGGCAGCTAAATAAACTTTTCCTTCCCTAATTTTGGGTGTCAAATATTTTGTCCCAGCATCAAGAGAAAAGTAACTGAGATAACTCTCCTTGCTCCTCAGTTATGTTGGAGTATAGATTTTAACAATTCTTACTACAAAAAGTAAGGTTTTTAGGTAATGTGCCTGTTAATTAACATTCCACTATGCCATTCTACAAAGTGTTCAGATTTGAAAACATACTTTAAAAAATACACACTTTTGTATGTAAATTAAGATGTTTAAGCCGGGCATGGTGGCTCACGCCTGTAATCCCAGCATTCGGGAGGCTGAGGTAGGAGGATCGGTGCGAGTTCGAGACCAGCCTGGGCTATGGAAGTGAGGTCAAGGCCAGCCTGAACTGCATAGCGAGACCCTGTCTCAAAAAGACAAAAAAAAAAAAAAAAAGATGTTTAGAAAAGAAAGAAAATAAATTGCATTCCAAAGTACACATTCCATTTTCTCATGAAAAATATTTATGCAGAATAGCAAAATCATTAGAAATTCAGAGTAGTTTCCCAAAATTTGGCAACATCTACTAAAGAAATAAATAAGGCATGCAGGTAGTAATAAGAAAGTCTTTTAAAAAATATAGCTACTAGATAGGGCCAGCAGAATAGTTCAGCAGATTAAAGTGCCTGCAAGCAGGCACAGGGGATATGGGCTTGATCCCCAGGCCTGCCGTGTCAGTCCCAATCCCAGGGCACACTGAGATGGCAATGGAGACTGGGCATGGTGATGTGCCTGTAATCCCAGCTCTTGGGAGGCTGTAAATAGGTGAATCACTGTGAGTCTAATTTAGTAGTAAGAGCCTCAACACCCTGTAGACCCTTTCCTAAAAAAAAAAAGAAAAAATAAAATATAATAAAATATGTTCTTACTTGAAAACTTATTTACCATACTGAATAATTAAACAATGCTAAAGTAAATATGCAAATTTTATACTTAGTATACATATAACTTATTCTAAGAATGACTAATGGCTATATCACAAATTGAAATTGTTCAGGAACACAGAGATAATAATCTTTCATATCAGCTCCCATCCAAACAGCTTAAATTTGTCATTCACACACATTTGTAAGTGACTTGCATCAAAAAATTTATGATTTCATGATATGAATTGAGCTTCTTTTTATCTATACCACCGTGTTTGCACCACTCAGAAGAGGCAAGTATCCCTCCACACCCACAGTACAGCTTTTTCAAAGGATTTGTGCATTGGTATTGATAAGGTTTGGTACGATTCTTGAAAAAGGCTCTGATGTTTTATATAATGTAATTGATTTCATGTAAAAAGTCAGGAAAGCCTGCTCTGTGACCTGATGGATCCAGACAAAAGCACTCTATAGTCACATTTGGACATAGATAATAAAAGCCATTATTCCAGCCGCAAAATCACCAATAGCCCTTTCTTCTAACTAATGTAAGTCGCTGTTGCTTCTTCACCAATCTAATAGTAATAGCCTAAGATTAGTTTTCTACTTTTCTGGTAAGATTAATTGAGATACTTAGTCATATTATTAAGATTGCCTTACATTAACAGTTCATTCAGAAAAAAGTCTAAAATCTTTAAACCCTTCCTAAAATGACCAGACAAGAAAGCTAAGTCTTATCAACTAGTTTTTGCTGAAATGGCCTATCACTTTCCATGGTGTGTCTTCCCCTGCAGTGCAATGGACAATAAACACAATATGTTCAAATGCTGTTTCTTGGAGTCTTTGATTAGAAAGCATTGGCATTATTCTTTTGTCACTGACATATGTGCATCCAGGCAGATAACACCATGTATTACCAATCAAGTTGACCCCAATCATGACATGTTAATTTACTCACTCTATATTTTGTATTCACTATTAAGTGTTGACAACTATACCATTATAACCAGGTTGTTATTATTTCCATGCATTTCTATAGATCAGTTAAAACCCACATCTCATTGTCGGACAGTGATTTTCCTAAATTACTCCATCCAAAAAAAAAAGTCTATATGAGATTCCTTCTAGTCAGGGGCAAATCACTGCAGCTGTACTCACCAGGAGGTGACTAGCAGGCAGTTTTCCATACCTCTACAAGTTCTTGTATCTCCCAGACCCAGTGCTTTTTACTGTCTTTAGTGAATGCCCATCCATATCAAAGATATCTAGAGGATATTGGAAAAAGGACTATTAATACTCAGAAGTACCTTATCACCAATGAGAGATGGGAATTGGTAGATGGATATTCTACTTCCCTCTTCTTTCACTGGGACAATTAACTTTTTAGTCATTTGGATATTGAAACCATATTATGAGTAAATCACAGTCACCTAAACACTTTTGGAAGACATTGTTGAGCCAACACTCCAGTAGTTAATCTCAAATTGTGTCATTCTTCATTTCAGTGGCAACTAAAACACCTGTTTTTGATGGATGCTGCAACGAGGTGAAGCAGTATCAATACTAAAACTTCTGGCAAGGCTCTGGAATAAAGTACATGCCTTATGAAGTAGCCCTAAAATTTGAAAGATAAGACATTGATAGTAATTACAAGACTAAGACTTTGGAGTGGCTTTTGTTATCCTCCAAAGGCATGTTAAAATGAGAAAAATAGCTTTTGATTAGTTAACTGTTAATGTTAGGCGTGCATTGAAAGGCAGAAAGCTTTTACAGCATGATGTGGTTAGAAAGTATATTTGAATGGTTTTCAAAGTTCAAGATTTAATCATGTGTCATGTAATAGAAGCATTTCTATTACATTTCACAGTCTTGGCAAAAATTTTAGGCATGTCACAAAATACCTCTTTCATTGAATGTGCCCATGACATGCTTTTAAAATTAAAGGTTTATTGGAAAATAGGCATTATCATTCATTAGTTTTAAGTAGTTATGGCCTCTCTGAGAAGAGAAACAGAAAAACCACAGAGATTATATCAAAGTTGAAAGTATTTATTATTTAGCTCTTTGCAAAATTTATTTGACAGATTCTTAACCTGTGTTTTAACTTGGACCTGACTTTTGTTATTGCTGTGAAAAGGAAAAGAAGAGCAATTCTGAGATCTGTGATTAGGGAGACATACCCCAAATTCTTGTACTGCTGGATGTATGAGAAGTCCTTTCTAGAACAGGGAAGACCGACTCTTAGCAATTAAACTAGGACTTTGTTTTAGGCAAATGTTTCAAAATATAGTGCTTGAGATTCTCAAAGTAATAAGTAGTTCTATCTCAGTGTAATTTAGTCAAAAATGTACTTATTGTGGATGAAAATGGAGTATTTCCCAAAAGATACTCAACATGTGTTTAATATGTTGTAGTGGAGTTTGAGAGGCTACTAGAAGACTACAAAGGCTAATTACAGACCTATGGTAAACAAATGTAAGAATAAACAACAATAACAAAATGGGAAAGAGAAACCTACCAGTTATTCCCACCTTGGCACTTTATTTTTAGTACTCTTTTTTCTATTTTTTTAATCAGTTATTATTTATTTATTTAACTTTATTTCCTTATTTGTATTATGTCCTGCTCAGCCTACCCTGGGGGTGGGGCTGGCGCAGCATGTGGTGACGGGGATTGAATCGTGGTCTCTCTGGTTGCCTAAACAAGTGCTTTAGATCCTTGAGCTATCTCACTGGCCCCTCCTTTTTTTTTTTTTGTCTTTTTATTTATTTGTTTTTTGAGACAGGGTCTCACTATGCATTTCAGGCTGGCCTTGAGCTCACTTTTGTAGCCCATGCTGGTCTCAAACTTGCACTGATCCTCCTTCCTCAGTCTCCCAAGTTCTGAGAATACAGGCATGTGCCACTATGCCCAGCCTCAGTACTCCTCTTAATAGATTTGATAAATTAAGAATATCTTTATGGTTCAGAGAGTTAGAGGGGAGTTTATGCATGACAGTGAGAGTAAGGAAATTATTATGTTCCCTAGGCTACCAGATAAGAAGGGTTATTTGACACTGGGGAAAGCAGGCCAAGTAGAAAATTATGAACCTCCCACTGCCAATCAAAACAAATACAAAAATAATATCATACCCTGAGAGATACAGATAGTAGATATTTATTTTTAAAATAAAGATTTTTAGGATGAAAGAGTCATGTTCACTGCCATATCACTGATTAATTATCTAATTTCTTTCTTTTTTTATTTAAATTTTATTTATTTATTTTTTCTTTTTTCAGAACCTCTGTTTGTTTATTCACTCATTTTTCTTGACGAAATAAAGTCCATCTTTTTCACTTGGTTAGATAGGTAATAGACTCAAATGCAGGCCCATGCAAGATATAATGCCACTGAAAGAAAGTGCTGTGTAGTACATGCAGGGAATAATATGTGTAAGGCATATATTATAGAATATTTGAAGATATTAGAAGAGCTTATGATAAAAATATACTTTATGAGACTTAAGAGGAAGCAATTTAGAATAATCAAAATATAATATTTTGGAATTGTGGCACAAAGTCATTCCAATCTCAGCAAAGAATTAAACTGTATATCATTTGAGAAATCTTGATTACAGTATAGTACAATCTATGAATCCAGAACTGACTGTCCTGATGTAGGTGCTGTCAGCTCTGTGAAGTCATACATTTGGACGTATCCTGAAACAACCAATCATGTATTGCACATTATCTCAGTTACTTTTCTCTTGTTGCTGGGCCAAATACTTGACATCCAAAATGAAAGAAAAGAAGGAAAGGTCTATCTAGCTCACAGTTTTTGGAGGTTTCAGTGCATATTCAGCTGGCTCCAAGGCAGAGTGGCACATGGCACAGAAAATCCTTTCCTGATGGCAGCAACGAGCAGAGAGCAAAAGGGCAGGGGCAGTTGCAGCAACACCAGCAGAGAGCAAGTCCACCTCCCTTATGTTGCATTCAGGCTATCTGCCTCAGGTTGGGAGTAGTGCTCACACCCGTAATCCCAGCAGCATTTACACTTACAATCCCGGCTGCACTCACACCCATAATCCCAGTGGAACATGAGTTAATTACAAGGTCTTGAAGTTCATCCCATGACTGCATGAGGCTTTGGGGGAAAAACTAGACACAAGCCATAACACACATGGAATACCAAAGACCATGATTTAGTAGGACTAGCCAGCACATGGAAATTGCATAATCTGGAAAATCAAACCTATGAGTTACTTCACAGTTGTATAGTTCTATGGTTATAAGAGGGTCATGCCTTTAAAAAGAGGAGAGCATATCCTACAAATGTATGCGCTAGTGTGTATATGCAAGTCAATGATAACATAGAGATGTGAGCAGTCCACCTCTGTATCTACATAGAGTAGAAAAGGAGTTGGGTCAGAGATAAGAAAGAATACAGGTACTTGGAGAGTGCACAGTGGCTTGTCTTGCTTGGGGATCTAGGGCCTTTATTAGTTTAGTAAACTGAGGGAAAATGTAAGGTAAAAGTACATATATGAACAATTGTATTTTTAGTTTTTTTTTCATTTGCAGTTTATGAGGGCTGTTTGTTTGTTTGTTTTATTTTCATCTCCTTCTCCTTCCCTACCTTTTTTTTTTTTTTTTTTTCCGTCATTGCATTCGTGGTTCCCCATGTTTTTTATTTGAGAAAGGAAAGAAAAACCCAAAAGTTTTAAATAAGCCAGCTGCTTACCTTGAAAAGTTTACACCTAATAGAATTTTATCTTCTGTACATGTGTTTAAAAAATATGGGTTAAGAAAGATAAGTACTTGGAAGACTATATTCTTCAAAGTTTTAGCGGATCTTCCTGTGTGAAGCTAACAGGAAAATCTTAAAAAACTTACATCAAACTTGGGCTCATGGAAAATGTTAGAAGAATGATTTAAACTCAATGGATGATAAAGCAGTCAGGAAATCCTGAGAAATGTTTAATTGTGCATTAAGCTTTACTTGAAAGGACTTTTCCAATTGGAACCACCTTTTATCCTCATTAAAAAAGAGAACTGCAACTCAGAGGAAACATTTCATTATAGATTCTAAATCATAAAAGCTTAAAGATCACTTCATTTTTTATTTTGAGAAAAATAAAATTGTACTCTTTTAATTTAAATTACATGTCAATTATAACAAGGTCTTGTGTTAGCTACCAAGATATGATCTCTACTGTCTTCCTCCTCCTCCTCCTCTTCCTCCTCCTCCTCCTCCGCCTTCTCCTCCTCCTCCTCCTCCTTCTTCTTCTTTTGTATTTTAGGTAAGGGTCTACAAGGTGTTCAGGGTCTCACTACTACATCAGACTTGTAGTGATCTGCCTGTTTTACAACCTCCCAAGAGCTAGGATTACAGGCATGCACCAACATGCCCAGTCTCAGTTGCTGCCTGACTGCACCCCAGGGGGCAAGGCCAGCAGCAGGCCAGGGGATCTAACCCTGGCCCTGTGCCTGCTTTCAGGCACTTCAATCTGCTGAGCTATTTGGCCTGCCCTTCCACTCTCTTCTTAATTTAAAACAATTTCCACTTTATTTAACTTTAATGTGATTTCTGTATAAAACTAGTTTTGTAAATGTCCTTCTCTTACTACTGATTTCCCTAACTTATTTTAAAAAGTTATTTCAAAAGAACTCCATTCTTTTTAAATATGCAATTAGTGTTTAAATATTCAACTGGGCATGAATTTTCAATGTAAGGAATCATAAAAAAGGCAGAAACTTTCCACTGTATTCTGGAAAATAGGAATGTTTAGACCTATTTCTTTTAAAAAAGCATAATTTGGGGAAAACTGAAAAGTTTGTGATTTATTATGTTTTTGTTTTCTATATAAAAATATTAATATAGAGAGCAATTATAAATTTAAGATTTTTTCTGGATTTATAGTACAATTTGGATCACAATAGTATACTTAATTATGAAATGTACTTTTTCTTTGTGGATTATTATATATTGTGAATCTACTCTGTAATACTGAGAAAATTAATATTACTTTTTTATATCATAGTTGAAAAATAAGTTCTATGATATGATGCTATCTTGTACTTCAGGATAATTGTATGCAAGAAAATGTTTGTATGGGTGAGAACATCCAAGGCTTGAAAGTCATCTTATAACATATTTATACAACAATACTTCAGATGTTTTTATGTTTTCAACTGAAATTCAAATGGTAAACAGTGCAAGTTGTTTGTAAATAAAATTTTACCAGCTTATAGAAATATATATGATACAGAAGTATAGATTCCAGTTTATGACATATTGCTTCAAAAACTGAAGATTTAAAAAATCCATTGACCTTATTAAAAAATAGAAGAACAAAAATCAAAGAACAAAGACAAAATTTGGAATAGTGCAGTGGTATACAGTGTATCTATTGGAAACAGAGGTTGGATACTACTAATTATATAATCTTTAGGAAATCACATTTCTGCCCTAAAAAATAATTCATACTGTAGGCTACTAGGCAACATCTGGATCACACACGTCACTAACATCAGAAATATTGAGAACTTATTAGAGATGCTAATTTGTAAAGTCCAGAACTTCTGACTAATACATTCCACAGGTAGGTGGATCTGGCTGTGAACCAGTAAAACCAAGTGATTTTTTTTGTTCCTGTATTTTAGGGAAGGGTCTATGGGGTATTCAGGGTCTCATTGCGTTGATCAGACTCGTAGCAATTCTCCTGTTTATAGCCTCCTGTTTATAGTCCCGCTGGGACTACAGGCATGCGCCACAAAGCCCAGTCTCAAATGCCATCGCAGTGCACCCCAGGGGTGGGGCCAGCACTGCACATCAGGGACATAATCTCCGGCCGCTGTGTCTAAGCAGGTGCTTTAATCTGCTGAGCTATTTGGCCTGCCCTCAAGTGATATTTTTATGCCATGAGTATTGGAACTTTGCCATGATTTTCCACTTGAAATATGATATGAAAGTGTATTACCAATTGAAGTCACTTTTGGCAGTTAAATTATTAATTTTAAAAGAATAAGGAAGAGAATGATGAAGAATAAATTAAAATGAATGTAATTTAATCTCCTACTTTTCTAATTGAGTTAAATTTTATCCCTTCAGTGGCATATATATAAAAACAATTCTTCTGAGCTGGGGAGATAGCTCAGTAGACTAAGAATTTGTTTAGGTAGGCACAGGGATCAGAGCTTGATGCTCTGCACCACATGCTGTTCTGGCCCCGCTCCCAGACGTGCTGAGGCCCCCACAGACTGGGTGTGGTGGTGCATGCCTTTAATCCCAGCAATGGGGAGGCTGAAAACAAGAGAATCATTATGAGTCTGAGCTGCAGAGTGAAATCCTGTAGCAAACACTAAAAAATGATTTTAATTAAGTATTATAAGGTCACATATGTATAAATGTATGCATATATATGTATATTTACATTTGTATGTAGTTGTAAGAAATAATACTCAGAGAACCTATGAACTCCTTTCCAAATTTTCCTCAGTAATGCCATTTTACAAATATATGATGCAGTATGCAGGGCAGTATACTGATAATGATACAGTGAAGTGCATTCCTGTATTCAAGAAGATCCTTCTTGCTGCCTGTTAAGAACCATACCCTCATCGTTCCTGTCCTTAACTCTTTAGTCTCTGGAAATCATTATTTTCCATTTCTATACTTTTTTCATTCAAAGACTTTGGCATAAATGTAATCATATCTTTCTGAAATGTCTTTTGTCACTCAACATAATTCTCTGGAAATTCACTCAGATTGTCACGTCAGCAGCATGTTTTTTGTTAAACTAGTATTATGTGATAGTGAATTGCCATGATTTGCTTAATGATTCATCCATTGAAGGGTATGTGAGTTGTTTCCAATTTGAGACTATTATAAATACAGCTGTAAACTTCACTGTCTATATCTTTGTGTGAAAATATTTTTTTTTTCATTTATGCATTGGGTACAGGGTCTCAGTATGCAGCTCAGACTCATAGTGATCCTTCTGTTTTCAGTCTCCCCAACTCATATACCCCCCGACTACACTTGGAATGGATGGCAGACTCAGTGAACTCCAGTGAAAGGGCTGCTGTGGTATGCAGGATTAAGGATCGAACCCTGGTTCCTGAACTTGCCAAAGCAGGCCTTTAGTCTGCTGAGCTATCTTGCTGGCATGAAAATAAATTTTTGTTTCTCAAGGTTAAATGTTGACCAACATAATTAGTAGCTGCACATAGAATTATATGATAAGTTTTTAAACAAATAATTAACATGTTTTCTAAAGTAGCTGTAATTTTTCACATCCCCACTAACACTTAATGAGTACCAGATTTTTCTTCATCTTTTGCAGAATTTGGTAGTTTTTCTATTTTTTGTTTTTAAGATTAGCACTTGTCAGAGGCAGTTATATCTCATTGTGCTTCGCATTTTCATAATAGTTAATAATATTGCTTGTCTTTTCATACGTCG
The DNA here is from genome assembly GCA_004027025.1 of Myocastor coypus. Lineage (NCBI taxonomy): Eukaryota > Metazoa > Chordata > Mammalia > Rodentia > Myocastoridae > Myocastor > Myocastor coypus. Next base: position 26,169 of record PVJA010018474.1, on the reverse strand, counting down.
ATTTACTCACTGTATATTTTCTTCGTTAAAATGTCTTTTAATTAATTAATTAATTAGTTAATTAATTTTGTACTGGGAGTCAAACTCTGGGCCAGGCAGGCATTTGTGCTGCTGAGCTGTATTTCTAGTCCTTGAAATGTCTTTATAATCTATTAATCATGTTATCATTGGTTTTCTTTTTATTGCTGAGTTATGGTGTATGACTTAGAAGTGTGTATTCTTGTCCTTTATGCCTTGACTTTCTCTGTCCCTGGCCATTGCGGGTCGTGTGGCTTTCCTTCACTACATCCTTTTGACTTTGGAACCAGCATTTCTTCCTTGGAGAGCCAACATGGCCTTAAATTTCTTAAACTGAGCCTATCTAACCCTTTCCTTTTTAAAGTTGTGTGTCATATTTTGTCCCAGAAGCACATAGGTGGCTAATAGCATCTTCTTCATGAAAACTTGACATTCAGGGGACCTGCTCATTTCATTAGGCAGGTGTTGACAAGGCCAAAAACTGACTAAGATTCTAATTTGGACTCTGCTGCTTTTTTTTTTTTTTCAGAAAACACAATAGGCCATTCTCTAGCATGAGTTTGTTTTTATATCTTCTTTTTCACCTAGCTGTGTGATCTAAATCAAATTCTGCTGCGACTCAATTTCCTTCTCTGTATCTAGGTAACCTTACAGGGTTCTGACATAAACTAGGCAAAGTTCACAACTAACAAATCAAATGTCATCTATGTTACCTGGAAGACAAATTTTACACTTGACCACATAAAGATAGTTTTAGCTCCTGTATGCTTTTTTTTTTTTTTTTTTGAGTAGTTAGAATCTAGACTTGAAGAAAGCTTTTCATATAATACATTTGAGTATTGCCATGCTAGGTACCATTGCTAGGTAGACTATGCAAATTTTCAAGAGTTTATCACAGCAGGAATGGTTAGAGTGAAAGTGGAGTGTGACAATGCCTACAAAGATTTTCTAGATTTCATTCAGTCAGTCACAGTATCTACAGCTGCTGTGCTCATCAAGAAATCAACAGTGAAAATTTTTAAAAAAGTTTTTTATTTTAATGTTATGGTTTGTGGCCTTCATCCAGCCACACCGCCAAAGACTCACATGGCCACTGAGTTGCAGTTCTACAGTTTGTTATTAATTCATGACCCAAGGCTGGGATGATGGGTCTGAGTATTCCTGGGATTATGGGTGTGAGTGGTACACCCGGCCTGGGCCAGATAGCTTGACTGGAACATAAGAGAGATCAAGATGTTGCTCTCTCTGCTGCCGCCACGAATGGATGCTTTCTGCCCTGTGCCACTCTGCCTTGGAGCCAGCTGAGTATGGAATTAATCCTCCAGCAACTGTGAGGTAGATAAATCTTTCCTTTCTTCATTTTGAGTGTCAGGTATTTGTCCCAGCAATGAGAGAAAAGTAACTGAGACACTTAAATAAAGAAGAAAAAGTGAAGGTATAACAGCTTATGATTATTACTAATGTTTAATTTTATAGAATTTTTATTGGTAGCAATTATATTGGAAAATACTTTGTGAGATTTCTCAATCATTGAGAGTGTCTAAGTACACATTAACTAGTGAAATGACCTCTGTTGACTAACTGAATTATTCACATAATGAAACAATATTAAGAGACAAAATTCATAAGAGTTTCAAATTCTTATAGAAAGTCTGCTTTTCATATGTGATCTTAGTCTATTCAAATATTATTATGATGTCAAGTAGGGTATCCAAGATAATAAGGGCTAAATACTAAGAAAGAATAAAATAACTTGCTCATATTCTGAACTAAACATAGGCTTTTACTCACCTTCATATATAAAGACTTCCTTTGAAAGTTGTTTCTTTAAAAGCAGTATCAGAGCAGGTTTAGTGGTTCATACCTCTAATTCCAGGACTTGGGAGGCTAAAGCAGGAAGACTACTAAGAGTTCAAAGTCAGCCTAAACTATGGAGTGAGACTCTGCCTAAAAAACATAAGGTCAATCAATCACTTGCAACATCTAGGTAATATCAAAGTAGCTAAAGGCTGTTCCTCAAGAGAATCTTCTCATATTGCTGAAGCTACATGAAGAAAATTTGAAAATAATCTAAAAAACCAATTTTCCCTCATTTTCATTATAAAACACAGAACACAGGGAAACTCACATCTCTTAAATTCTGGTTTAGCTCAACAGTACTTCTCTTAACCCATAAGAATGAAATACCTTTTATTAAAGAATTCAAATTGAAATGAAAGTGTATAAAATTGGACTATCCTGAGCATTAAAATCTGAAAATGATTAACCAGGAATTTTGTGCTTTTTTCCACTCAATGTAATACTAAAAGATTTGCAGTTTTGTTATCTGGTAAAAAAAAGGATATTTCTTCTTGCTATTTTCCTTTACTTACCATTAGTCAGTTATAATGATATAATAAGGTGGTTTCACATTCCTGTCAGTTGTGTTTTGAACTGATTTCTCCTGGAAAAGATGGATTAAAATCTTAATCCTTATTACTTCATAAAGCAGCCTTATTAAGAAGAAGTGCCCTTACATATATAATTACAATGAGATGATACTTGGCTGTAGTGACCCTCTAATCCAATATGGCTAATTTCTTTATAAAAAGATGGTCTTACGAAGACAAAGTTGCACAAGGAAAATGCCACGTGATAATGAAAGTAGAGACTGCAGTTATGGAATCATGTAGCTGCAAAACAACAAATGTTAAAAATTGCTGGAAATCAACTAAAAGAAGCATGAAAATATCTTTAACATCTTGATTTCAGCTACTGAATCCCAGAATGGTGAAACAATACTCTTCAGACATTGTACACCATTCAGTTCTTAGTATTTTGTTTGAGCAGCCCCAGGGAACAAATCTATCAGTTTTCCAAATATTTACTGATTTTCTTCCATTAAAATAAGAATTGTATTTCAGGTGACATTTAGATTCAAAATTTATTCTGGTATAAAAATTATTAAGGGACTCAAAGTTGAGTACAAAGCTCTCATTTTATAATCAAACTAACTGAAATTAAATGCGGAGAAATGCTTTCTAAAATATTAAATTATAAATTCTGAGACAGTCCTACTTACATAATAACCCAGAATAATTAAATATAATCTTGAATGATCTTTTTTCCAGTATTATTCAAATATACATTTATTTCTGTAAAATTAAGATAGTAACTATGAGTAAGAGGCCAAATGAAATCAGTGTCTGCTTACCTCCCAATAAAGTGCCAGAACTGTGACTTGGTCTATGGTTAGCCCTGGGGGAATATTGCTTTACAACTGAATAACTTCCCTTTCAGTCAGAGTGTCCTAACGAAACAGAAAACCAACTTCCAACAAGGAAGCTTCTGGGTGGGAGCACAATTACAGTTCAAAAGGCCAACTTGTTTTGGGGCTTTCATTTGTATTTTTGTTCTTTAATCCATTTCATTATCTTTCTGAGTTCCAGGGATTCAAACAATAAGGAACTGAGAAAAAACCTGTTCTGTGACAATTTGTTGGTAGTGAATGTTTTAGAACCCTGCTTAAAAGGTCTGCTTATGAATGCTTATTAGCAGAGTGTGACTCTAGATGTTGTCATAAAGGCTGTCAGATGCTAACTGGGATATGAAAATGGAGTTCGACTCTTTCCACTTTGATTTAATATGCACTTAAGTTTCTCTGTCTATTTGATACCTCTTTACCATGCCTTCAGTTAAAAAAATCTTCCTGACCAACTTTCAGTGTCAAGACCCTTGTTCTTACGGGCTGGGGAAATAGCTTAGTGGCCTGCCTGGCAAGTGCAAGATCGTGAGCTCCAGTCCCGGTCCTGAGAAAAAAAAAAAAAAAAAAAGAAGATCCTTGTTCTTCCTACTAAGGGGATGTATAAACAGAGCTCCTTATAACACCCTTCGGAAAAAGAAATAGAGTATTTTGCTGGATGGCTCACAAATTAGCAAAGTGCATACGAAGTTCTCACTTACTTGAACGTGAAAAAAAAGCTCATTAAATACTTGTCAATATTATTTCCAGGTGAACACAACCTTACTGTTTAACCTCTAAAATTTTATGTCAAAGGACAGGCCAGATAGCTCAGCAAGCTAAAAAGCCTGCTTAGGCATAGCACAGCGGCCTGGATTTGGTCCCTGGCATGTTTGTGCCAGCCCCGCCCCCAGCGCATGTGCACTGAGATGTGAAGACTGGGTGTGGTGGTGCACGCCTGTCATCTCAGCTCTTGGAGACTGAAAACAGGAGGATCATCATGGGTCTCATCTGTGTAGTAAGACCTTGCAGACTCTGCCCTAAAGGAAAAAAAATTCTCACAATATTAGTTAATTTTATTCTTCATGCTGTATTTATCTATGATCAATTCTAATCTTAATTGGATTTCAACACTCATTGCTGGTAATGGTTCTACTCAACTTAGTGGAACTATTTTTGTTTTGAGATGTACGACTGTGGTAAAAATGTATCATGCTACTTTTATCAGGAGAATCACATTAAATTAAAGAAAGGTCATCACTAGCATAAAAATGATAACATAAGATTAATGCCCTCTTCTTGCACAAACACAAAAGCAGGAGTATGATTTCTCACATGCTGATGCTTAGAATTTTTACTCTTTCCAGATATATTCTCATCACTATTAACCTCTTTTGTCATTAGGATTTGTGTCTGGAGATTCCCCCAAAGCCTCATGTGGTCATGGGGGTGAGCTTTATGGAGGCAGGTGAATCTAGAATTTGTAATTGGTTTATTATCTAGTGCTAGGATTAGGTAGCCTGTGTATAATATAAGTGAAAGAAAGAGGCTTGCTCTTGCTGCTTTGCTGTCTTTTGCCACCCTGAACAGTCGATTTCCTTTCAGCCACACCAACCTGCTTTGGAGCCACCGGAGGATAGACTGAAGCCTCCACAAACTGTGAGCTAAATGAAACTTTCCTCCTTTAAATTTGGGTGCCAGGTATTTTGTCTCAGCATTTAGAAAAAGTAAATGAGACATTTGCTCAGAACATTTTCTTTTTTTTAAACCAGATTTTTTTTTTTTTTCTAGACCGGCATTTGAACCGTTAAACTTTTTTTTTTTTTTTTTTTTAAACAGTTTCCTTTTTAAACTTTATTTATTTATTTATTTTTTTTATGGCCGGCTCAGCCTACCCTGGGGGCGGGCCTGGCAGAGCATGTGGTGCCGGGGTTTGAACCATGGTCCCTGCCACCATGGTCCCTGCCACCACCTAAGCTTTCCTAAGCAGGCGCTTTCGACCACTGAGCCATCCCACTAGCCCCTGAACTGTTAAACTTGCACTTGCCAGGCGGGCACTTGTGCCATGGAGCTATCTCTCCAGCCCCACAACATTTTCTTGTACAATCTTATTGCTACAACACAAGCAACTATACTTTTTTTTTTTTTTTCATATTCCTACTTCCTCTAATATACTTTAAATTTTGTCAGTTTACCAGCTTAATCAGTTGCTTATCTAATATCAAATAGAGTTTGTTTTAGGCTTGGCTTACAGTGTAGGTAATTTCCTAAACAGAAGTGGAGCTTTGAATTATTCTTCCATGATGATATTATTAACTCATTTACATTAGTATTTCTTTCCATTAAATCCAAACAGAATATAAACTATTTTAGGAGTCTAGATAGCTATTTTGTTTTTCTGGATTACTAACCTTTAGGTATGCATTTTTTAAAAAAGTCCAATCTATGTTCCAGATAATTCACTTAAGCCTAATGTAACAGCATCTACTACACAGCTATAGGAATCGTTTTACTTATTCTTGGTATTAGTTTCTTACTTTACATATTAATAATATACCAGTGAAATGCTTTGTGCAGTAAAAGCAAATCTCAAAATGCACTTTTGTATTTCCCACAGAAACCAATTAGCTTTGTTAAATGAAGACATTCCCAAAACATATGTGGAAACATTGAAAGATTGGTTATCAGGGAGAATTACAACCCATTCCCTCTGGATTTAATTACAAGATGAAGTTCAAAACTAAAGGCAATACATGTGGATGATAAGCAAATCTCTTTGGCTTTAATTAGATGATAGCCAAGGCACATCACCCCAGTCTTCATTTTTACAAAAAATTATTAATTTTAATAAGAAAGAAATAAAAATAAGACAGTTTCAAGACATTAGTAGTGCAGCCACAATAATTAATACAATGCATTTTGTTGTCTTCATAGTAGTTGTTCAGAGTAAAGATTCCCCTACCTTCATATTTCACTATGAAATGTTTCAGTGGTACAGGAAAAAAGTTCTTGTTTTTTCTTAAGACAGTGAATTTCATGTGGTATCTCAGTGATATTATATTTCACGGTCTTATGTGTCAAAATCGTATGCACAGAAACAAAATTACAATGTCACAAATAAATGGTTGTAAATGTCTAAATCAACCACTGATATTTTTATTTCTAACACACTTTTAATTTTATTATCAAACATTATTTTTATTTATTTATTTATTTTTGTCTTTTTGAGACAGGGTCTCGCTATGCAGTTCAGGCTAGCCTTGAGCTCACTTTTGTAGCCCAGGCTGGTCTCGAACTCGCACCGATCCTCCTGCCTCAGCCTCCCGAGTGCTGGGATTACAGGCGTGAGCCACCACGCCCGGCTATCAAACATTCTTAAAATGTTATATATTCTTAACTCAGTGATTCACAAATGTTAGTATGAGCTCCAACATTCTTTAAAATATCAGGGTATGTATGTTTCTTCTTCCTCCTCCTCCTCCTTCTCCTCCTCCTTCTCTCTCTCTCTCTCTCTCTCTCTCTCTCTCTCTCTCTCTCTCTCTCT
>PVJA010018474.1:0-19287 GCA_004027025.1 Myocastor coypus | reverse complement strand
ACAGGATATATCTTTCTATGTGGCTACATTCTGACACTATAGTTTCATTCATATTTTGTAGCAAAAGACATTGCTCATCTCATTTTCTATTTCAGTAGGTGTTATTGTTTAACAAAAATATCCCCCTAATGCTTCAAGTCCTTAGGTGGGCTTTCAGAAGGTGACTCACCATGGCTTTCATCTTGCTGACTTAGAATTAGGTTACCACAGTTGGTTAGAAGGTGTGATCCAAATGGGAGTGTGTCCCCTCGCCCCCCACCCGGCTGCCACAACATGCACAATTTTTCTCCATAGCAAACGCTTCTTCCATCATGTCTTGCAGCATTGACATCAGCCAACTGTGGATTTAACACATGAGCCAAAAATAAGCCTTTCCTCATTTAATTAGCAGGTGTTGGGTACTTTATCCCAGCGACAAGGAAAGTGACTAAGGCAATGGGTTTGTTGTGACATGAGAAATATTAGAATCATGTAGTGAGAGATGTTAAAATTCCCAACTAGAGTACAAAAATTTATTTGGTAAATTTCTGTTCATTAGAGATATGACATAGTAGCTGTATTCTTGGGCACCCTCTACTTTTTCCTGAACGGATAGCTGAAATGCAAGCAATGACTTTTGTATGTTCTTTATATACAATTTGAACATTTCATAACTAGTTCAGAATACATATAACACAAAAGTGAAATAATTTTTCTAGATATTTTTCTAATTAGAAGCAAAAGCTTTAGAAGCATACCTTTATGTAAGGACACATTACAAAGCCATGCTTCATAACAGATTTTTCAATTTTTTATGTGATACTCCATGTCTAATGAAAGATTCCTTGAAACAGAATAAAAAAGCCAGGAGAAAGACCTAAAATTATATTTCTCACTAGTATCTTATGTAAATCCAATGAGATAAACAATTTCTGCAAGTTATACATGATAAATTAAATTTTCTGGGAAGTAAGCAATATTTAGAGGGCCAGTGAGGTAGTTCAGAAGACTAAGCAACTACTTCGGCAAGCGCAGGGACCAGGGTTCAAACCCCAGCACCGCGTGCTGCAATGGTCCCACCTCGAGGTGCCCTGAGCCAGTCACCAAGACCGGATGTGGTGGTACATGCCTGTAATCCCAGCACTGGAAAGTCTGAAAGTAGGAGGATCACTGAGTCTGAGCTTCTTAGTGAGACCCTGTAACAAATACATAAAAAAAGAATATTTTACAAACTTTATTACTATGAGATAGCAGGGTAATAATTATTCCACAAAGATCCTTGTAAGAGCTTAGATAGGATCTGTGCAGATCTTCCTTATGGAAATTCTTGAATATTGTTTAATGTTAAAAATAGATAAAATTAAATTACATTTATTTTCATGTACATGTGAACTGCATCACTATACTGTCTTTAATAATCACACCTCATTATTGTTTGTTGAAAAATAGAGCACATCAAGAGAAATTTATATATATATATATAAATTTAATGTATATTATATAATATATTATGTATAATATATAAAGTATATATATATATATATGTTTTTTAAAGTCACAATCCAAGAAATAAATTTTGGTGTGTGTATACAAAATCATCAAAAACTGTCTGTTTTAAATAATACTTTCCTGAAAATGTAAATCTTTCCTTCCCTAAGCTTGTGTGTCAGATATTTGTCTGAGCAATGAGAAAAGAGTAACTAAGACACCTTTAGATGCCCATTTTTGGATTGGGTCTTGGAATTTGGGGGGCCTGATTTAAAAAATTTTTTTTTTTTGCATATTCCAGACATGAGTCTTGTTTGAACAAGTCTGTTAGAATTTTTCCCCAATTTGTTGGTTTTCTTTTTACTCTGTTGGTGACTTACTTTAATGTGCAGAAACCTTTCAAAAAGATGAAAATCTAATTTTAATCCTTTGAACAAATAAAAATTTAAAAATTTATTATAGCATGCATTACCAGTAATCCCTTTCAAAATGTGTAATTTCTTTTTAACACATTATATAGGGACTTATTACGATATCAATGATTGATGGAAAATACTGATTCCATGTTAAGTCTAAGATGTTTGATATTCGGAAAGACAGTGAGGTTAAACTCAAGTGCTTATGTTTTAGAGTAATAGTAACACTAAGCTTCTCTCCTGGAGGGTTAACAACTTAAGTTTGCAAACCAAAAATTTAGAGAAAGAAAAAGGGCTACAAAGATAGTGTTATGGTTTATGTCTAGTTGTTCCCCCAAAGCTTTATGCAATCATGGGGCAGGGACTTGTATAGATTGAAACTTCACTCACAATCCACTGGGATTATGTGTTTTAGTACTGATCTAGAGTTTTGAGACTTGATCCATGATACCTGATCCCTGGGATTTTGTGTTTTAAGTACTTCTGGGATTATGGGTATAGCGTAAAGCAGATCCACTGAGGTGGAGAGCCTGAATGTGATATAAAGAGAGACAGAAAGACAGACTCAAACTGTAGCTCTACTGTCATGTTTGGTTGGCTGCCTCTGCCACCATTTTGTTGCTGTTCTGCCACCATGAACTGCTGCTCTCTGCCATGTGCCACTCAACCTTGGAGCCAGCCAAATATGGATTGAAACCTCCAGTAATTGTGAGCTAAATAAATCTTTCCTTCCTTCATTTTGGATATCAGGCATTTGTCCCAGCAATGGAGAAAAAGCAACTAAGACAGATAGCCAATGTTTTGGCCCTAGCCCTTCAAAGCCAGTGAGGATTCAGGATATAAGAGAACCTGTACTGTAACTCAGTGTTGTCCCAAGTTTTCTGTTCAAGGATATTATGAGGCCACAGAGGAAAGGGATCAACCACATATAGTGTGCCTGAAGAGAGACACCTAGAGAGAAAACATTCTCTCAGGCTATCACAGAAAGTAAACTGGTCAAGCAATGGCTGTGACTCATCCAGATGGCTGACACTGACAAAAGTTCTACAAAGCTCTATACATGGTTTCAAGGTAAATCCTGAGGAGATTTGACTGATCTTATAAGATACAAAAGTTACATACTTTGTTACATAGGTCTTGCTTTCACTTGGCCTTAACCATCCAGCAGAAACATTTAGCCATGAGGCATAAAAAAATAAAGCTAGATTAGTATGCTGAGCTGTAAAAGGCTCAAGTCAACAGCTGCTGACATTGCCAATTCTGCTGATCACCCACTACTATTATGGACTATTGGACTATACATAGAGCTACTTTCTCTTAGTTCAATGAGATGAAATATTTGTACTAATAGTGTTTAGACATATCTGGATCTTGTACTTTGAGCAACTACTATGAATACAACAATATGCATTGTGTTAATTATTTTGGCTGTCCTACAAATGTGTTTTGAAACTGTCTCATTGTTACATCTTTCTTATTAAAATTAATAAAATTTAAAAAAAACAACAGAATGGTACAATGGGTACTGTGATGGGGGAGAAAAACTATTACAAGGGAAGGAATAATTGGGATGAGAGAAAGAAGAAAAGAAAGAAGGAAGTGAAAAAGAAGTATATATGTGTATTTCTAAGATACCTTAGGTAATTATACTACTGATTTCTGTTGGTCTATTGAAATGAGCAATTAATTAATGCTTAATTTAATTTTTTCTCTCCACTCTGTGTGTGTGTGTATGTGTGTGTGTGTGTTTGTGTGTGTGCAGGGTCTCACTGCACAGTTCAGACCAGTTGTGATTTTTCTGATTTTTGCCTCTCTCGTGCTGGGATTAGAGGTGTGAACCACCATGCCCAGACTCCATCGCTGGCTCATTGTGCCCAGGGAAGGGGCCAGCATAGCATGTGGTGTCAGGAATTGAACCCTGTCCCCTGTAGTTACCTAAGCAAGCACTTAGTTTGCTAAGCTATACTGCTGGCCCATCCTCTTTGATTTTTAAATTTTGACCAATTTTGTATGTTTATATCCAATAATCTGAATAAGAAATTTGAAGACAATAATATGCAATTTAACAACCTCTGTTAAATTTCTATCAATTTAGTGAAATTCTGTATCATATCTCTATCTCTATCTCTATCTCTATCTCTATCTCTATCTCTATCTCTATCTATCTGTCTGTCTATCTATCTATCTATCTATCTATGTATTCTTTTTTAAAAAAGTGTACAGTGTCCTCATTCACCGTATTCATCAAATCTTGCACTCAAGAATTTATGGTTCTTTGCCAAAATCAAAATAGTCTGAAAGTTCAATATTTTCAATTAATTCAGGAACTTTAAGACAGCAACAACAGTAGAATTAAAGATGGTTATGATTGAGAATTTCCAGAACTGCTTTAGAAAGTAAAAAGAATCAGAAAGACAGGATATCCAGAGAGAGCAACAATGTTTATGAGAGTCTCAAAAGCCTCTTGGCAAGATTCACCAGTACTTCAAGATGGGGAAGAAATAAGATACATTCACAAAAAACAAATTGAAAAAGAAACCTATAAGAGAATTCTAATGTTAGGGTACTTTAAAAAAAGAGCAGAGTTACTCCTCAGTAATGCATCATTTATAGTTCAAAACTGGTGAGCTTGCTATCTGGCAAATAGATCTAATCAGCCAAAAGTAGAAACCAAGTGTAGTAATGGGGCCAGCCTGCGATCAATGCCCAGCCTAAAAATAGCTAATTAGTACTCACCTGTCCTTACTGCCTTTACATTGGAGGAGAGAGACTCAAGCTCAAAATATTCATGAGAAGAAAGCATCCTCATTTCAAGACACTAAGAAAAATTCAAACCAGAGCATTTCTAAGGGGACCATGATTAAGTTAGGAAAAGCTAGCAGTACAGATAGAATGGCAAAAGGGAAGAGTCCTGGGCAGTGACCCAGAATCAGGCATTAAGGGGTCATAGACCCAGTGAGAGACTCAAGGGTGTGCAGCAGCTGTGACTCACCTGATCCAGGGTTGAAAAAAAGACACTGGGTCACTGTAAGAGGAAGTACTTCTCTTTCTCCCATCCCCAAGCTTCCTGGTTCTATGCTTCTTTAAGATTCCTTTCAGCGTCACTTTCCACATGCCAGTGAGCTCAGCATCTGTGCAGCAGGCGTATTGCTTCCCATCAAAGACTGCTGAGCTCTGAAACCCTATGAGCTCCCTCCCAGTATCCCCTAAACACTATTTAATTCAAAGAAGTATTCTTTCATGGAACCCTAATTGCCACAGGATTTATGGACTGAGTAGAGACAGAAAGTTTGAGCATGGACACAATGATGGAGAGGAATGACCCAGTCAGAGCATTTGGCATCCTGAACTCAACAGGAGTGTCATAGAACCACTTGAAATAAGCAGTTGGAGGGATGATCATACAGGAAAGGGGATGGAGAATGGGGTAACTTTAGAGATCAAAAGAAAGGGCTCCTAACCAGTCACACTGTACCTTTTCCTTTTTGATGCAATCTGAGTGATCAGTCTGCACCTACGATCCCTTCAATCCTTAGTAGGGTAAAACATATTATTGTCAGAAACACAGCACATGTACCAGTTCACACCCTTAACATTGCCACAGTTGCAGAGGACTAAAGTTTAATGCTATAAGACAAGAACTCATCTATTTGAATTAAATAGTAAGGGCACATGGGCTCTTTTGGCTTTAGTGTAAATGGGACTGAAAAGTTTATATGTGGCTTTATTATTATTATTATTATTATTAATTTTTTTAACCTGGAATTGCTTTTAGAGAGTTTAGATAAAAATACATTTTTTTTTGTTGTGGAATTGGGGATCAAACACAAAATAAAAATATAAAAATGCATTAAAATTTAGTATGAGCACACATTACAGTACTGTAGAAAGGAAGATTCATTTGAATTTTTATAGATGGATGGATCTTGAACTGTAATGAAAAGTGAAATTATCAGTGACAGATGATTAACTGTTGCATAGTTTTTCTCATAAGCCCAAAATATAAATAATTTAAAAGAACCAAATAAAAAGTGGTAGGAAATGGAAGGTAATGAGAGGTAGACTTTATGGATATGGGAATGAGATCAGAATGAGGAGTGATGACATGGTCATTGGAAAAAAGGGAAGTAAAATTATCTAGAGGAGACATGTATATGCTCCAGTTCCCCAAGGTGAATACAATTATTCTGTATAATAGACATAAAATAAATAATATAGATAATTTTCTCTTTCAAAAACATGGCAGGCACGATGAAACAAGAGTGCTTGAAATGAGTGATATTTTTCAGAGGGATTAATGGTACTTTATATTTTACTGAATATTTAAAAATTGGACAGTCAGTAGAGTTTTTGATGGTACTTCAATTGTTTCACACACATATATATGCTTCAAAAAATTTCCATTATAGCATCATGGAAGGGCCATATTCAGTATTAGCTTATCTGAAAGGGTATGCCAACATGGACATATGGAGTCTGTATAGAAATTACAAATCCAAACCAAATTCAGTTCACATATTTGGCTACATGAGCCCACATATTTGAATCTACAGTTGTGCTAACATGTTTTTCCTTGCCCATTTTGAAACTCAGTCTTTTAACACTTGTTATAATTATCTGTTATGTTTGGTGCCTCATTCAGTAGAAGCAATAAAATAATGCGTTAGACATCCACTCACTAACAAATAATAAAAAATAGGGAAAACTCTCTGTGTTTTGGTTAATATCCTAAGAACAGGAACCTCAAAAACTGAGGCAGTCTCCAAAAGATGTAGGCATAACTATGATTTTGGCTACTGTTAACAGTGAAGGAAGTACACTGGGACATGATAGCAGAGCATCAGATGAACCAAAGATATTTTGAAGCTGAATGGGAATAAAATTTTCCTGACAGACTCTTCTCAAACATCAAGACTTCCAGGAATGGGTAGGAAGGGAGGATGATGTGCGTTAGCCTTCCTAAAAGAGGGTAGTGCTAGAACAAGGCATGTAGATTCCATATCCTAAATCAGAAAATATGAGTAAGAGAATGACCTCTTCCTGAATGCGATGTGTTATTCTGTAGTAAATAAAGTAAGATTGATGGGAATATGAATTTTGGAACTCAGCTGATCCATTCTTGATAAGTGCTAATATTCAATTTTATTCCAGTTAAATTTGGTATTAGTTCTGAAATCGGAGGAAGATAGTCATCATTGCTACTAAGGCACTGTGTCTGGGAGATTAAACCAGACCTACTGGGTTTACAGTTCCTTTGAAGTTCTCTAACTAGGGCTACTCGACTCAAAAACCATCATGGACCCAGAAAGATACATATCCAACATCTAGCCTTAATTGAAGAAACTAGAAAATCAAAGTCAGTACAAGGAAGACTGAGTCTTTTATTTTATTATTATTATTATTATTATTATTATTATTATTATTATTTATTTATTTTTTTGTAGAGACAAGATTATTTTTACATTTAGAATCAAATGTGTAAGTCTTCTGGTTGGTAGGTGAATAAAATGATATGGTGGATAGATTTGTGATTAACGTACATATTAACCTTCCATCAGTTATGGTGCATTGCATCATAATAGAAAAACATAAAAGTTCATGCTCGAAAAGAATCTATTTTGGAAGAAATCATAATTCAGAAATAATAACCTTGATTAGAGGGATAGGGCAAGTGTAGGAATATTGTCAAGACACAGAAGTAAGCATCACTATTTAATATGGTACTCTATGAACTGATGCCATAGAAATGAAGATCTTTCCAGTGAAAAAAAATCTATAAAAAAAGAAAATGGACCATATTCATGGTTCATCTTTCTGTCTTTTAAACTTAACTCAGTGGGATTAAAAATACAATGATTTATTAAGCTACATAAACAAATTTGTTACCAAATTTAACAAAAAGTCAACATGTCTCATCTAATTACATTTTATTTATTGATGTTGGTCAGTATTTGACAAATTTCATGATTAGGCTAATGAATTTGCTCCTCAACTATGCTTTCGAGGGAAATTATTTGCAACCTCAAATGATTAAGCTTCTCATATCTAGAGAAGCATAAAGTTTGTCACAACTCCCTTTAGTTTTTACTTTTTACTTTGATATCGTTCTATATGTGCTATAGTCAAAATATACAGTGAATATGTGAAACTAAAGAATATTATGGTAAAAATTCATGGTCATCAGTATTCCCTACAATCCCCCTCTCTTTGAACTTTCACATCTCATCATTATTTTGATTCTTTGAAGGCATTTGGATATTTTCTTTTGTGAATCTCTTTATGACATGGTAAAAATTGCAGTAAATGCACTTATCATCCAATAGAAAGGAAGGCTTGAAAAATATTACAATGTCTTTATCTACCTTGTTTGTAGGATCTAGCATTGTGAAATTTCTAGTTCTTCTCCAAAACAAAAATGGCCATGAAATGTAAATATTTTAAGTTAGTTCATGTCTTCAAATTAGCCTTGATAGAGAAGCCAAAGACACTTTCAGAAGAGGACATCCAGAACTGCTTCAGAGTGACAAAAATGATTTTTTTTGTTTTTCAAAATTCTGAATCTAGAGTTTGCATCCAAATTTATAGCAGCACAACTTGTCATACCTAAATCCTGGAAACAACCCAGATGCACATCAGCTGAGGAATGGATAAAGAATATGTACTGTTCAGCTGAATGAAAATCAAGGAGTTAAAGGTTAAACAATAAATGATTGCAAGCAGAAAACATAGGAAATATGACAGGAGCAAAATCATGCACAGAATGAATTAGATAATAGTTCTAAGAACTTCCCAAAGGTTTATCACACTGAGGATAGCAACATATAACACTAAAATTATGCATGGAATGACTGCCATTCTGGTCCTTTAGATATGTACTGCTTCTAATGTAATTTTAGTTATTACTATACTCTCTCAAGTAAATGATTGGCTTATATGGAAGGAAAAATGGTATTAAATGAGAGTAAGAGACTAGGAAAAGTACCAAAGGATTGACAGGCAACAATTTTGTATATGCTTAGATCTCCAAATGTCTGGGTAAAACTGTGTAACTGCTTTTATCACATTCAACAGAGATTTTTTTATAATATCAGTGATTGATACCAATTCCAAGTTAAGTTTAAGTTATTTTGATACTCAGAAAGAGTGATGTTAAGCTCAAGTACTTATGTTATAGAATAGTATCACTAAGCTTTTCTTGTAGGTTAAGAATATAACTTTACAGACCAAAAATTAGAGAAAAAAAAGGGCTACAAGGATAGCCAATATGTTGGCCTTAGCCCTTCAAGGTCAGTGAGGACTCCGGACATAAGAGAACTTGTGCTATAACAACCTATAACTCAGTGGCTTCCCAAATTTTCTATTCAAGTAGATGATGGAGCTACAGAGGAAAGAATTTGAAGATATACAGTGTACCTAAGGAGAGTCACCTACAGAGAAAACATTCTCTCAGGCTTTCACAGAGAGCAAATTGGTCAAGCAATGGCTGCGACTTATCCAGTTGGCTGATGCTGACAACAGTTCTACAAATCACTGTATATAGTTTCAAAATAAACCTTGAGGGGATTTGACTAACCTTGGGAGACACAAAAGTTCCATGTTTTGTTATACAGGTCTTGTTTTAACTTGCCCTTAACCCCTCTAAATTAGTATGCTGAGCTGTAAAAGCCTTAAATCAACAGCTTCCATCATTGCCAGTTTTGCCAACAACTCACTATAATTATGGAACTTCGGATTATGTATACAATTACTTTTTCTTAATTTAAAAGAAATTTTTTCTGTACCAATAATGATTACAAAAATTATCATGTCTAAACTCTGGGCTCTATATAACTACTAGGAGGACAACAATATGCAATGTATCAAATACTGGAAATGTACTACTTATGTGTTTTGAAAAAGTCACATTGTTATTTCTTATTAAATACAATAAAAAGAGATTATGTGGTATTTTTACACAATGGAATATTATTCGGCTATGAAACAGTAAATTTAAGTCTTTTTTGGGTAAGTGGATGCACTTGAGAACAACCTGTTAAGTGAGATAAATCAGACTCACATGTGCAAACATCATATTGTCTCCTTAGTCTGAGAACTTGAAAGAAAAAAAATGAAATCTAAAGGGTATAACAGAGTCTAAGAAAAGGGAATGAACTTACTCAAAAGGAAAGAGTTGCTGAGTTAAGGAGAGGTAGAGGAGAGGGCATACAGGAAGAGGTTTAGTTTTGTATGCAAGAAGGATGATTTGGACAACTTTATTCTGCATTTCTGCTGGCCTATGGAGTGCAGTTAATGTTTTGATTTGTTTCATGTCCCTTTTTCGTTTGTATGAACTTTTTTTCTTAATTTCATGTACAGTTCTTCCTTTTTTCTTTCTTCTTCAATTTTACATGCATATATCTGGTAATGTGAATAACTGGTTTGAAGACAATTCTAGGTATTACAACAAATACTGTGAAATCAATATTACTTTAAGTGAGAATCTGCATCACTGTTAATTTTTTCTTTCTTAATTATTATTTCTACTCTCTTTAAAGAATGAAAAATTAATCTCTGAATATATTGTAGTATAGAATTCTTGTTATATAAATTTTAGATAACTTATAGGTTATTACAGTGTATAATTTTATAATCTACAGATTGTTAATTTTATTTCTTTTATATTAATAATAACCATATTTTTGTCTTTACTGTAGTTATTTAGAGGACAAGATGCAGATATATTTTTGTCTAAACAATATTAGTATAAATTCTTTCTTCTCAATGAAATAAAAGTAGCTGTATATCTATCCTATTTTGTGTGTATATCTATAATATCTATATCTATATTTTGCAACAAAACTGTCCTTCATTTATACTTTTGCAAAGTTAGTAACATAGGACACTAGGTTGCCTAGCAACTACTAGCAGACCTTAACTATCGGACTATATTGGTCTGTTTTGCTGAATTCAAGCACTTACAATCTTTGGACTGGCTTTCAGTATGAAAAAAGTTCCTTTAAAAATTTCTCCAAATACAGCTTCTCTAACGGCAGTGGAACACCCATCTTTGACAAAACAAAACATGAAAGGGGGATCTGATGGGAGCCATGAAGCTAGGAAATTGATTAAATGTGTGTGGGTGCCTAAAGCAAACAAGCCACCTCATTCCTGAGATAAATGTCCTTCATTAACTTTAGTATTGAGTGTTTTGCCTCAGCAATGAAAGAAAAGTAGCTTTGATGGGGTCAGACTTTGGGATATGGGAGCTGGTTTATGTTGTCTCTGCTCCACATATATAAGACAGTAATTATAACAAACAATTTTGATTTTTTTTTCTTGTTTCAGAACTTTTGTTTGTCTATTCACTCATTTTTATGGCTGGCTCAGCCCACCCTGAGGGCAGGGGTGGCACAGTATGTGGTGCCGGGGATCGAACCGCGGTCCCTGAAGCCGCCCAAGCTTTCCCAAGCAGGTGCTTAAGACCACTGAGCCATCCCGCCGGGCCACAGTTTTGATTTTTTAAAAGTAATTCTAATTGATATTTTTCTTATCCACCTACATAAAATGTAAATAAAGTTCTCTGAAGAATATGACTCTTCCAATAGCATTAAAACTCCTAAGCTGTGAAGTGTACTATATTTTTCTGAGCATGACAAGATGTGCTGCAAAATAATTCTAGCATCATATGTAGTAATTTGTGCATAGAATGATAGGGAGAAGAATTTATCATTCTATGTTACATTAAAGTAATAATCATATCTAAACCAAATTGCAGTAGCAATAGAAGCCACCAGTAATTTTCTGGGTGTTATATGTTGAATATTTGAAGGATATTATCTCATTTAACATTGTCAATATCTGTAAGTATGCCAATGAGAAATTTGAGAAATACAGGTATTGAATAATTGTCCTCCTGTGATCACACAGACAGAAAGAGGCAGAATATAGATTTGAGCATAGTCTTTATGATTTCAGCTTCTCCACCTTGTATATTGTTCTCTACGTCAAAATGACTATATTTTGGGGGACAGCAAGTTTGGAACAACTAGTATGACTCTGTGCTGTGCCCTAACTGGATGACAACAAAGTATAAACTCACTTTCTTCAATCTTTGCTGAAAGATTCGAACTTGGAGAATACAAAATAAGATTGAACTCTATTCAAAACAATATGAATTTACAATTTTGTAGACCTATGTGTTCATATTTCACTCCCATGTTTTATATGTTGTATAATTTTAGAAAAATTGTGTGCCATATTTGAATGTTAATCTTCTCATAGGTAAAATAGTGCAAGTAAAACCTACTTCATAAAAGTCTTGTGGGTATTAGTGAAGTAATAATTATATATATGAAGCACAGTGCTACAGTAGATGCTCATTAAGTAGTAAGTTCTATTAAGTATTTTTATTATTTTTAGTCTCATGTGAAGTGCTAATACTTTTTCAGGGCTTTTAGTATTTAAAGTTAAAATACGGGGCCTGGCGGGATTGCTCAGTGGTCTAAAGCGCCTGCTTGGGAAAGCTTGGGCGGCTTCAGGGACCGCGGTTCGATCCCAGGCACCACATGCTGCGCCAGCCCTGCCCTCAGTACGGGCTGAGCTGGCCATAAAAATGAGTGAACAAACAAACAAAGGTTCTGAAACAAGAAAAAATAAATAAATAATAAAAAAAATTAAAAAAAATAAAGTTAAAATACTGTAAAGTATACTCAGCTTAAATATACTCATTCAGGAAAAGCTTTTATGTTTTATAACTTTTATTTTAAATATTATCGTTTGGAGAATATTGATGTCATCTTAGAGAATTACAGTAATTTAGTAAATAGCCCATTGGAGTTTTACTCGTGTACACTGCCTTTCTGAATGTTTCATGAAATATTACTTGGGAATTCTAGAAAAATCATGAACCATTGCGTGCTTAAAGATATTATAGCAATAAACTATTTTTATATTTCTTAGAGGTAAGATAATATATGACACTTGATCATAAAGAATATATCCTACTTATAAGTTATATTCAGTGATTTACACAATCCACATGGTAACATGACCAAATCACAGGGAAGAATTACCCTTTGGTTAAAGATCTGAACATTTTTGGTTTAAGAAGAGATTTAAATATGCTGGCATGCAAGAATATCTTCAGAATTTCCAGAAATTTCACATGAGAAACATAATTAATAGCATAATAATATAAATACTAGACTTTAAGGGTATTACTATTCTTCATAAAAATGCTTGTGCTTTATTTGAATGGGTATTAATGTAATACTCCAAGCTTATTCCTTAGCCTATATATTATACGAAGTTGACAATATAGACTTTAAAATGCAGCACTCATAAAGAAGTGTAGCGATTGAAACATACATTTGCGTCTACAATTTGGTTTTAATGAAATCATCTGGCTCAGTTTAAAAGCAACATCTGCATCCTTGTCCTCTGTGGGAAGCTGTGGATAATTTTTGTGTAAAACAAGAATAGAGTAATTAGAATGTTTGATGGGTTTTAAAAATATTTTCACTTCCAAATAAAGAACATATAGTTCTCTGATCTCATGTTGGGTAAACCTTACTTAATATCTTTGATTTTCTGCACAATAGTGAAGTAACAGAAAGGAGGTTGTTTTTACAAAGTGGTTAAGATCAGTGAAATTATCATTGCTTTCTTACATTTTACATAAATAGCTTTAGAATAATGTTTGCATCTGTTTATGTTAATTCATAAATTATTTTGAATACTCACTTTCTCACAAAAAATACAGATCATTTTTTAACATATTCTTAAAGTTATCATAGTTTAACTATACATGGTTGAATCCAGGGCCTCTCAATATTGGCATTTTAGAAATCTAGGGCTGGATAACTGAGTTGATGAGTGTTAGACAGTACCATGTAAGGTGTTCAGCAGTAGCTGAAGAAATACTCCCTAGATGCCAGAAGAGTCTCATAAGAGAGCTGGTGTTCCTTTTTTTAAGTGTGTGATAATATATCGTTCTGCCAGATTTTTGTTTAACACTGTCTTTTCCTAGAAGTGGAGCAAAAGCCAGCTATTGTAGTACGTATTTGACAAATCATTGTCTTTTTGTTTCTATTGTAATGGGTTTAAGATTTCTCCAGCTTCAAAGATTGCTCTTATTTTATTTTATTTTTTTGTCTTTTTTTGAGACAGGGTCTCGCTATGCAGTTGAGGCTAGCCTTGAGCTCACTTTTGTAGCCCAGGCTGGTCTCGAACTTGCACCAATCCTCCTGCCTCAGCCTCCCGAGTGCTGGGATTACAGGCGTGAGCCACCACGCCCGGCTTGCTCTTATTTTTGAAGAGTCCTAAATTCTTTGTTTTTTTTATATTTTCCCTCAGTTGTCAAGGTATGCTTCAGTTTTATTTATGACTTTGTTACTTCATAGAAGGCCATATGTTGAAGAGTGTTCTATGAAATTATTCCTGTCCTTTAATTCACATCCATGTTGGAGGGCTTTTCATATAGCTTACACAGTTTTAGACATAGAATGTAGTTATTCTGTTTTTTGTTAACATATATGTGCCCTAGAAAATAATTATGTTCATTATAGTGAACTGGTGCACACACATGACATTTCTTTAAAAATAGATTCTAGGATGACAGCTATACATTCACTACATATGTCAGGTGAATTTGAAGAATAAATGCTGTGGAGAAGAGAAATATGATCAAAACTACATGTATAGTCTTGTTCATGTGAGTCCACTACTTATTTCACTGAGGTATTATTTTGATATTTGCATCCATGATGTATAGCTGTGTGCACATGAAGGAGTCTTAGTTATTTGTTTGAACTCAGACACAATGCCTGACATCCACAGCTGTTTACAAAGAGAGATATATTTTGTTTCATGTTTTAGTCATACAAACTACTTAATCCTGCTAACACATTTAGGAACAATGTAAGAATTTTACAAACAATTAGAAGTCTTTGAAACATTTAAATAAATGACTGCACTGTATTTGAACACATGCTTCTTAGTAGCTATTTTATTCAAAGCTCCTTAAAAAATAAAACTATAGTGAGTATAAAACATTTTAGAATAGTTTGAAAGTATTTCCTCAGTAGGGACACAAGTTTTCCTCATTCAGGTATTAGTAAAATAATAACCATACTGATCTATATCTGGAATATAATGTCCAAGAAGTCAACAAAAGTGAAAATTGAAGAAACTGAGTATTATATGGTTTATCTATTTTCTGCTTATATCCAGTGAAGTTGCATGTAATTTATGATGATCTTACTCCTCTATATTTAATCGAGAAAATGTGTTAAACACTGAATTATAATATAATAAAGAGTTCAGATATTATAACATTCATTTCATTTGAGATTATTTGTCAAAGCCAGTAAATAATATTTTTAATTCATTTCTTATTTCAGATAAAAGTATACTCATTATTATACTGAAAGTATAGGATTACTTTCTCTAATCTCTTTATTTTTTATTAATTTTAATGAGAAAGGAATAACAATAAGACAGGTGTGTAGGACAGTTACAGTAGTTAATACATTGCAAATTGTTGTCTTCATAGTAGCTATACAGAGTAAAAGATGCAGATATGATATCTTGTCTAAACACTATTATACTATTAGTATAAATCTTTCTTCTCATTAAACTAAGATAAAGCAGAGATCTGTCTGTCTATCTATCTATCTATCTATCTATCTATCTATAATTTTTTCACTACAAAATGATCCTTCATTTATATCTCCCTTTTTTGTTTTGCTTTGTCAGAGATGGTGTTTCATTGTTATTCAAATATTGTAGGTGTGTGAATTCAGCTAAATAACCCAATATCGTCCAGTAGTTCATAATAGTAGTGGGCTATGAGCAAAACTGGCAGTGCGAGAAGCTGTAGACTTGAGCCTTTTACAGCTCAACATATTGATATGTCTTTACTTTGAATACCTCATTGTAATACTTTTCCACTCGATGGTTAAGACCAAGATAAAGATATGCCTATATAACAAAACAGGTAACTTTTGTATCTGACAAGATCAGTCCAGATCCCCTCAGGATTTATCCTGAAATCATGTACAGTCATTTGTAGATCTTTTTTCAGTACCAGCCATCTGGATAAGTCATGGCCACTGCTTGACCAATTTGCTCTCTGTGAAAGCCTGAGAATCTCTAATCTTTAATAATACAAACCATCAAGAACCATATGCATCTTATTTGTTAATTTATTTTGGCGTATCTTCACAAATGCAATTAAAAAAGGAATAATAAGAATTTTTTCTCTGAGAAATTAGGAAAAAGATAGAAAGTATACTTCTAATCTTACTTGTTTGTTTGTTTATTTATTCTTTTGTATTTTTATCGAAAGGTCTACAGGGTGTTCAGGGTCTCATTACTAGGTCAGACTCATAGTGATGCACCTGTTTACAGCTCCCAACACCTGGAATTACAGGAATGTGACACCATGCCCAGTCTTGTTTGCCATCTTAGTGCACCTTGAGGTCAGGGCCAGCACAGCAGGGCTAGGAATGGAGCCCTGGCTCCTGCACCTGCTTGCAGGTGCTTTAATGTGCTGAGCTATTTGGCTGGCCCTACCTTTTAATCTTTAGAACATATGGACACCTCACCTTTCATGACAAAAGGAGCTGTGATGATGTAATTAATTTAAAAATATTCAAATATGAAGATTATTGTGAATTGTCTGAGCAAGTCCAAAGTTGGCACAGACTCCTTGCATGAGGAGATAAGGTTAATGGTAGATGAAGGAGTTGGGATAAAGGAAACAGTTTTAAGGGTTGCTCCTGGCAAAGAAGGAAGACCAGTAATTCTGACTGGCTGCTAAAAGGTGAATAAAATAAGAAAACAGATCCTTCTGTGCAGTATTCCAAGATAAGGCAACTGTGTTAACATCATCTTAATATTTCAAACTTTAAGGTAGCTTACTGACTTTTTTTTATGGGCGCCCTAAGGTCAGAGCATGAGGCCTCATATGTGTTAGGGAAGAATATTTTAGGTGATATTTATTTATTTATTTATTTATTTATTTATTTATTTATCGTGCCAGGAGGCAAACTCAGGACCAGGCAGGTCTTTAAGACAGCAGGCTATCTTCCCAGCCCCATGCATTTTTTATACAGAAGCAAAAGTAAACTAATGACTGTGCTTTGTTTCTTAAATGAGTTCCCATTTCATGTAATAATTAATGTAGTGGAAAGACTCCATAAATATTGTCTGTAATGATGAAGTTATTTTCTAAAAAAATGCCACCAAAGTATAAGATTCAGCTCATTGGTTTTAAGTAGAAATGTAGAGAGAAAAGTAAAAAAAGGAAAAGAAAAACATTCAACTGGAAGTTTTTCAAAGAGTTATAAAACATGAAAATATGCAAAAGAAGATAAAATATTATAGAATACTTATGTAAAGTGTGATTAAGTTCAGCTACCCATTAACATAGTAGAATATATATTGCATATTTGAGGTATAGAATACATGATTTTTTTCTGAAAAGTAGTGGAGGGATAAGTGATAATTTGAGTGTGATTGTATAAATTTTTAAGTCAGTTTCACATACATTCTAAAATTATAATGCTATCTCAACTTAGATCTGTTACATTGCCTTAAATAACAGTATACGATAAAATTAGAAAAAATTGTACATACAAAATTCATCATATTTTGAAAGGAAGTGAAAGTGTGAACTTCCAAATCTGATAGTTTCTTACT
Source organism: Myocastor coypus (assembly GCA_004027025.1). Lineage (NCBI taxonomy): Eukaryota > Metazoa > Chordata > Mammalia > Rodentia > Myocastoridae > Myocastor > Myocastor coypus. The sequence goes on along the minus strand of PVJA010018474.1, from coordinate 1,723 downwards.
GTGTAATTATGGAAATACATGAAGTTAAAATAGATGTCTCTACTTAATGTATTTGGGTATTCCATATTTCTATAACATCAAATAACTCTTAGTCCAATGTTAAATATAGGAAACCAGAAGCACTAGGCATCATTTTATAAGTAAGCTCCATAACTGGACTTTCTTTTTTATATCTACCCTTATACTTGTAATTTTCCTTCTGTTACTATTATACTGAATATTGTACTAATCATCCTCCCATATCTTTTTTCCTATAACAAGCTTCATTTTATGTTTTGTTATGAAAATTAAAAAAATCACATGAAATATTTTTTTCTTCTTGGATCTTTCTTGTTAATTTCATATGTCCTGCTTGCTATTTTTATAGATTCGTTTATTGTAATAGCTCTGTACTTTTTCCTCTCTAAACCATTAGCCAATATTCAAGTTTTACACCTGACCATTTCAACATTAGGATTCTAACAAAGCCTATAGCATGCTCTAATTTCCTTCAGCTTTCAAACTTTGAAGTTAATTTCTCCAAATCCATCATGTGTTTTGATGTCTTAATTATTGCTTGCATATTGTTAGCCACTACAGAAGAACTATTTAATATATCCTATAGTTCAGAAGGAAAATCTAATTATTGACTTTAAAGTCCTTTCAACAATATTTTCTTATACTTGAACAAGATAACCTCATTTGCAGATTCTGTGATAGGAGCACAGATTCCATCTTACCTGACCTTCATTTGCTTATTTTTATCCTCACTTGCCATACCATGAAAACCATTGCTGTGCAGGCTCATGCTGATAACGAAGAGCTTAGCCTATAAGCTTAGCATGTAAGAGATCTTCTGTAAAAGACATTTCATATGGTTTTATTTTGTAATTATTTGAAACATACAGAAAAGCAGCAAGGATCTGTCAAATAACTTTCTGTTAATAGAGAAACCAATTCTTGATAGTTGAACACCTTTGTTCATTTTTCCCTTATGTGGATTGCTACCATTCATCAACTTTTTGAAAATGTTTTGTAGCAGTATGTTTTTTTAACCTTTGTACTAGATTGGATATTGAATGTCCCTAAAATGCTAAAAGTATTAAATCTTCAGTGCATAGGTTTGTACCCCTGGGAGTTGGTGAAACCTCTGGGAGATGAGGCCTTTGGGAAATGCTTAGGTTACTGGGGGCTTGTTCATGAAGGATAAATAGTCCTTCTGAGACTCCTTGGGAGTTCTTGTGGGGAGAGTGAAGGGTATTGCCATAGTCTGAGTAGGCCACACCATTTTCCTCTCACTGCCAGTTTGAGATGCCACCTTTTTCTCCATGCACAATCATGCCAAGAGTCACCATCTGCTGTCTTCAGTAAAGTGCAAAAATGGGTTCTCTAAAGTTGGACATTTAAATTCGAAAACAGAAAAAAAAATAAATTCTTTACTCCATTAGATTCCCTGTCAGCCATTTTCTTTATATGACAGAATGCAGACTAGTCTAATGCTATTATCATACATTCTTTCTTTTTTTTTTTTTGTCTTTTTGAGACAGGGTCTCGTTATGCAGTTGAGGCTGGCCTTGAGTTCACTTTTGTAGCCCAGGCTGGTCTCGAACTCGCACCAATCCTCCTGCCTCAGCCTCCCGAGTGCTGGGATTACAGGCATGAGCCATCACGCCCGGCCATACATTATTTCCTTTTTTTTTTTTTTGTCTTTTTGAGACAGGGTCTCACTATGCAGTTGAGGCTG
>PVJA010018473.1:0-39555 GCA_004027025.1 Myocastor coypus | reverse complement strand
CAGGTGGACATAGGCACCTCCATCAGAGACTACAGGGGTGCAGCAGTAAGGGGCAGAATTCTGGGGTCAGTGTGGACTTTGCATGATTATCCCTTAGCATGGAGGCCACTGCCACTTCACCATCTAGCCTGGACATTCTGCTACCCTGGCGATCAAGATCAAGGAATTGCACCCATTCCAAGTGAGGAGCAGCCTAGCCAAGGGGTGCAGTAGACAATAACACCTCTGGTTGATTCATACTCTTTCCCACTGTGGACCTATGGTCTCCTGCAGTTTGGAAACACACCTGACTGTGGAATGTGTTTCCTGGAGTTGAGCACAGCAACCTTTTCTCTTGTCCCGGGCCCACCCGTTTATGCACATCTTTGTGACCTCCTGGCTCTAAATTGAAAGAATAAAGCTATACAAAACACTGCTCCTTCCTTCTGGACAAGAGCTGAAAGGAGGTGAAAAATCTTGCTGCTTCCTCCTGTACCTCTTTCTCTTCATTATTTATAAACATTGGCTTTTAAACCATATTTTCTGATCTCCCCTGGGCTCATACCAGGGGAGAGTGGATAGGATGACAGATTGTTGGCGTGGGCCAGCAGGAAGTGGCCGCCCCTGTCTGTGACCTCTGAACAGTCTCGGTGTTTGATCCCAGGCTGTGAGTACATTCATCTGCAGAAGGACACTTTGTAGCCTGATGCCTGGCACCATACACAGTGCTTTTCTATCCCCAACCTTACCTGGTTATCACAAGGCTCTTCCTCTTAGAATAGCCAATCTTGGAAGCCAAGACTTAGGAGGAAGCAAGGGTTGGCACCTTGTGCTGTCAGGGACACCAAAGTCTGAGTTTGTCTGCATATCCACCAAAGCCACAGCTGTGGACAAATTGAGCCCACAGTCAGGGACTGCAGTTTAGCCTCCTTATGACTGTATTTTGACACATTTCTGATTGTCCCTGGGTAACCTCATGGAAACCTTTTTCTTGTTGCTCTTAGCCTAATTTGTGCTTTTTCTGATGTCTTTACATTCACTTGTGCCATCTCCTACCTGGTCTTGTCTCCATCTCCTTTTCTGGTAGCTACCTCCTGGTTTTGTTGAGGGTTTGTTGTTCCTTGTGTTTCCTTTTAGTTATTCCCTTGAGTGAGTCTTTTGCAGATGGAACAAGGGCACAGCTTCCAGCTGCATGGAATCATTGGTGGGTGTGCTCCTTGCCCTGGACCTTCGGTCTGAGCTTGGCCTGGGGAAGGTCACTGCCACCGGACCTGCAGCCTCTCCCCTTTGCCATGCTCTGAGCCACTTTGCTGGCTCCTAGCATGGTTAGAAGCTTGCTCACCCACTCCTCACTGCCTTGCTTGCTGGAAGACCTCTCCCTTTGCAGAATGAGCTTGGGGGAGCCTTTGGTTCTCCTGTGCATCTGTACAGTTGCTTCTCAGACCAGCTCAAGGTATCTCGTTTCAGTGAAGAGTGAAACCTGGTCCCCGGCTTATCATTTTCCTGGTGTGATGATCTCAGTGCTGGAACGTCTGACCGTCACCCTGTGTGGTGACTTTGAGCAATTTTGGCCTGTTTGCCTCTTCCCTGCCAGTTAATTACTCTATGTTGAGAGGAAAAAAAGGAAATGCATTCCTAATAAAATTATTTTTAGGGGCTAGGGTGATAGTTCAGGAGCACAAGTGCCTGCTTGGCAAGTGCAAGGTCCAGAGTTTGATCCCTGGTTCCACAAAAAAATAAATTAATTATTTTTGATGTCCTTAGAATAATTAATATTATTCAGTTGGAAACACCTGAGTGTGTGTGAAGCACACCTCTAAGGATTCTTTTTTTTTTCCCCCCCAGAACTTTTTTTCCCACTGAACACAGGATCTTGCACTTGCCAGGCAGGCACTTGTGCCCCTGAACTATCTCCCCAGCCCTAGCACACTTTTTTTTTTTTTTTGTCTTTTTTTGAGACAGGGTCTCGCTATGCAGTTGAGGCTGGCCTTGAGCTCACTTTTGTAGCTCAGGCTGGTCTCGAACTCGCACCGATCCTCCTGCTTCAGCCTCCCAGAGTGCTGGGATTACAGGCGTGAGCCACCACGCCGGCCCCTAGCACACTTTTAAGAAGTGCGAAAACTCTGGCTTTGCTTGTGCAGCCTAAGTGATGAGAAGTAGTGACCTGGGAAATTGAAGCACAGGGCTGTGTCTGGACTTTGAGTCCTATGGGCAGGGTGTAGCGGGCCTTGCTTATCTTCTCCTTTGTCAGATAACTTCTGTCTGGAGTCCACTGCAGAATTACGAATACTGTAAGATTCATAGCCTAGCTTAAAGTGTCTAGGAAGTTATAAAATAATCAGTATTTAGAGGTACATTAAGCTGTTTGCTAGAATTTTTGGCATACTTTTTAATATTTAAATATCCAGAATGTTTTTCATACATAACATGTAGTAGTTTACAGATAGAATTTAGAAAACATGAATAGACCTTCAGTGGAAATTAAATACAGATTATGTCTATAATTCCTTATCTCAAAAAACCCCACAGAAACCTAAATTGTGTGGAAATATTTATTAAAATTAAGAGGTGATCTTAAAGTATCTCCAGACTCCCACTTTTGTAAGTTCTGAAACCTCATGTGTTTTTAATCTAGCGATCAAGAGAGTGGTGGAACTTATTTGGTCCCAGGTTAGTCATGACAGGGTTTTTGGTTCCACGTTGGCCTTTCCGATTCTACCCAGATGCCTAGGTGATGCCCAGGTGATGCCCAGAACCTGATACTCAAGCTTTGCTCTCGCTGCTCAGCTTTACACTGCTGTGAGGCAGGTGGCGCATAGCAGAGCCTTTGTTAATGCAAATTGACAAAATCAAATCACATCTTTTCTAGCTGGAGATAGAAATTGACACTGGTCTTAGAAATGTACCAAATTATTTTCTAGCAACATTTTTGGTTTTGGTGCTATAGATGGAACCCAGGGCCTTGTGCATGCTAGGCAAGCACTCAACTACTGTGCCACGCCCCTTACCCCTGAAAATGGTTTGCTGAAAACAAGCTGGTTGGAAACCAGGGAAAAGGAATCCAGTAGAGGGAAAAACTTTGCTATTTGAAGTGGAAGTTCATTCCACAGCATTTTAATAAGCAATAATGGTGTATATAGTCACAATAAGGTAATGCAACTATATTAATAAACAACTACCACAAGACAAAGCAACAAGAAAAGCACATACCGTCTCTGATATTAGAGGGCTGGCAGCCGGGACATGACCTTGTGAAGTATTCTCTGAGATCAAAGGGAGGTTGGAATCTGGGCCAGTGCTGTGCTTGCTGAAGGTCCCTGCTACAACCGGAAGTGAGCCTGGGCGAAGTGCAAGTGAACTTTGTGTTTGAGTCGTGTTCTAAAGGGGAGCTATAATTTACATTCAGTTTTGTGGTCTTTGCTATGAAAAGTGTTCATTTTATCATTTTATCATTCCTCCAGTATATTGTTCGAGTTAAAAAGCTAGAATAAGGAAAGGAAAAAATAACCTTTTGAATTTTAATGTTATTAAAAGCCTCTAGTGAATATGTACAGACATTGTGCCTATTGAATGTGATGAACTTTTAAAACACAGTTAAAATGAGTCAGTTTTTATAATTGTATAGATGCAACTAATTTTGAATGCTACTGATTGCATAATTAAATTTTTCTATCACAAAATATATTCTTGAGTACTGTTTGTTCTACCTTGTGAATCTATTTCATATGATACTTCTTTTTACTTATTTCAAAGAGAATGTTGCTGGTAATTAAGCTGTCTCTCCCCTTCCTCCTATCACAATTACCATTTTTTGCTTTTTTCTCTTCTAATAAATGGTAGTATGATAATCTTTAGTCTATTGTTTTCTGTTATTCATACCTATTTTTTTCTAGGACTCAATAAACCAAATGAAAATCACTAATGGAGTGAAAAGATGATCCACAAATTGGGGAAAAAAAATCTTAACCAATAATCACTCAGACAGAGGTCTTCTATCTAGAATAAAGAACTAAAAAAAAAAATCAGGTTCCCAAAATTCAAAGATCTGATCCAAAAGCAGACATCTGGGGGCTGGGGAGATAGCTCCATGGCACACGTGCCTGACTGGCAAGTGCAAGGTTGTGAGTTTGAACCCTAGTGCCACAAAACAAAACAAAAGCGGACATCTGAGATGAATACACACTTCCCAGAGGATGAAATACAGATGGCAAATAAATATTTAGAAAAAGGTTCAACAGCATTGGTTATTTGATAAATGCAAATTGAAACAACATTGAGCTACTATTGTAATCCAGAAAGAATGTCATAAATCAATAACAAATAATACTGGGGTGGAAATGCTGAGGAGATTGTGAGGGAAAAACACTTTCCCAGTATTGGTGGGAATGTAGGCTGGTACAACCACTATGGAAATCAGTGCACAGGCTACTCAATAAGTTAGGATTGGAGACCCTTTCACCCAGCTATTCTCCTTCTGGGCATATTTCTGAAAGAACTGAAAACATCGTAGTGATGTGTGCACCCATGTTTATAGTAGCATACTTTATCATAGCCAAATCTTGAAAATAACCAAAATGTCTGTCACCTGAGTAGATAAAAATACGGTATCTTTATACAGTGAGTACTGAGCTATGGAGAAAGGTAAGTGGATGCAATTAGAGGCTATACTCATAAGTATGTAAATATTGTATTGTCATACCTAATATAAGAACCTGAAAGAATAAATGGAAGATAATATAGTAAAATGGAAAGACAATATGAGGAATAAATGAAGATGATGGAAAGGGGAAAAACTAGGAAAAAGGAAAAATGCAAGTGTATGTGAAGAATAGCTGAGATGATTGAATTACTAATTTCTGTTAAGTATTTTGAAAGTAGTAGGCAATGTTTAAGAGTTTAACTTTGACCAACTCTGAAGGCTGATAGCTACAATCTGAGCAACTACATTGCAGACAATGCAAGGCAAAAACCATGGTTGACTACCTCTCATCTTGTTCTAAATGCGTACCATTTCTAATGTCTTATCAATTATTACACTTTCTTAAAAAGTAAGGTAAAGAAAAGACCATTAACTTCTGTTGAAAACAGGTGTTAATGTTCAGTTGTCCCATCTTGCAAGCCTGTATCTCTTGAGCAAAAACTTTGACAATGACAATGTTCAATATAATAACCATTATTAATCTACTTTTCTTTTGAAAATAGGTACCATATGTATTGTATGTTACTGTTTCTGTCTTTGTTTTTTTTTTATTTTTTATTTTTTTTATGGACATCTTCCTTCTATATTGCATTTTTTTAGAATTTTTTGTTTTATTTATTTATGTTTTTCTTGTTTCATAACCTTTATTTGCTTATTCACTCATTTTTATGGCTGGCTCAGCCCACACCCTGACGGCAGGGCTGGCGCAGCATGTGGTGCTGGGGATCGAACCGTGGTCCCTGAAGCCGCCCAAGCTTTCCCAAGCAGGCGCTTTAGACCACTGAGCCATCCCGCTGGGCCCTCTGTCTTTGTTTTTGCTATTTGTGCTGTTACTCTTTAAAATAAAATGAGGAAAAACTATGTTTTAAATCAGAATTCTTAGTGTATAATCCATGTTGTGGTCATTTAAGATTTTTCCCCTTAAATTGATACATATGCTCTTTTACAAATGAGTTAAAGTTGCATATTGGCCTAAAGACAAAGTAAGACATTTACTTTTTTTTTTTTGGCACAGCCTCTCATTATGCAGTCAAGGCTGGCCTTGAGCTTACTGTGTAGTTCAGGCTGGCCTCAAACTTGCACCAGTCTTTGTGCCTGAGCTGGAGTGCTGAAATTGCAAGTATGTGCCCCACTTCCAGCCTGGTTTTGTTATGTATAAGATAGGTTGTCAAGGTGATTGGCACAAAGTTTATAAATTTCATTATACTTTTAATACCTGCGAGATTTTAATTTCTTTTTCATTGCTATTATTTTCACTGAAAGAAAAGCAGACTATTTCAATAATAACATTTACTTGGGGTAGAAAGGATTGTAGGGTTGGGCAGCCCAAAGATGTACCCTGGGTACTTCGGCTGTACCATCCCAGCCGAAAGAAAGTGACACATGGAATCAACTTGATTACCTGTAGTATATATTAATTGCCCTATATGAATCTGGTGTGAATATAATTTGCCTACTAAGCTGCCTATGATTGGCGGATACTCATTTGCTTTGGTATAAGGATACTTTTATGTTACAGGTTGTTTACACATTAAGCTAGAGTATAGTTTGCTATGTATGGAGACTGCTTGGGGTCAAACTTAGTGATCAAGTACAGAAGCTGGTTTTAGGCTAGACCAACTCAATTCAACTCTGGTAATTTACGTCATCTTTCTTTGCCTTGTACAGTATAACTTACCTATCACAGTTTAAGCTGAATGTTGTAAATTTTGAGAGGATTAGTTTCTGAGTTACTTTTCTCCTGTGGCTGGGACAAATCCCCTACAACCACAATGAAGAAAGGAAAAGTGTATTTAGCTCACAGTTATTGGAGATTTTAGTCCATACTCAGCTGGGTCTAATGCAAAGTGACACATGGCACAGAGCAACAGTTCATAGCAGAGGAACAGCAACAATGGCAACAGAAAATCTCTCTCTTACATTAAATTGAGGCTATCTGCCTCTGGCTAGGTATAACTCTCACCTATTATCCCAGCAGTACTAAGACCTGTAATCCCAGTGGATCATGAGTTAAATTCTAGAAGTCCCTGGCCCATGACTGCGTAAGGATTTGGGGGACAACTAGACACAATCCATAACAATTTGTTTTTTATCGTAATGCAGTTGAAAATAATATTGATTACTTACAATTGTTTAATTTCTAAATATTTAGAGAATTGTTCCAGATATATGTTGGTTTCTAGTTTAGTTTCATTGTAGTCAGAGCAGATAATCTAAGTGATATTAATCTTTAAATTTGATAGGCCTGCCAGGTGTGATGGCTCACACGTGTAATCCTAGTGCTTGGGAGGCTGAGCTAAGAGGATCATGACAAATTTGAGACAAGCCGGTACTATGGAGAGTTCAAGGCCAGCCTGAACTGCATAGGGAGACCTTGTCTAAAAACAAACCAAAACCCAAACAGATCTTCAGTGGGACTTGTTTTATGGCTTGGCTAAAGCAACATCTTTGTTTTGGTGAATGTCCCATGTGTGCTTCAAAAGAATGAGTTTTGCAGCTACTGGGTAGGGTGTAAGTATCAGTTTACTCAAACTGGTTGGTAATGTTCATGTTTTAACCTTACAGATTTCCAACCTACTTTATCAGTTGCTGAGAGAGAACTGTTACAGATTTTTGTTTCAATATTTCCTCTACCATTCTTTCAGTTGTATCTTCATGTATTTTGTATCTCTGTTGATTTATTATGGCACTCTGAAAAACTGGGACGGATTTTACCCAAAACGTAGTTTGATGTCGAGATTCATGGCACCACACACATACTAGGACGCTATGAGTTTACTAATGTATTACTTCTTTGAATGGAAGAAAATCTCAAGCAGGTTCAAAGCTGGCTTTAAAGTGCAAGGAAAGGGTAAGAGACTCTGAATGTAGGGGCTGGCCTGGCTTGGCTTTTGTGCTGGCTCTAATGGAGGGGGCTTCCAGGCTAAGGCAGGAGGAGCTGAGGCTTAAAAGATGTCAACAGTTGTGTTAGCTTGCACTGTAGTGCCATAGCTAAGGTAATCGACTTAGAAAAGATTTATTTTGGCTGTTTTGCAGGCTCCAGGCAACAGTCAGTTGGCTCCCTTGTCCTGAGTCTAGCAAGGCAGCACATCATGGTGGGAGCATGTGCTAGAACCCAACCACTCACCTCATGGGTGCGAGGCACAAGAAAGGCAGGGACTAGAGTCCTACTATCCCCTTGGAAAAGCATGTGCCCAGTGACCTAGAGCTCTCTCATTAGCTCCAGCCTTTTAGGGTTTCACTTTCTTCCAAAGCACCTCTATGGAGACCAAGCCTTTTATGTGGACTGCTGGGAATTGTTCAAGATCCAAACTAGCAGTAGCCAACTATTAAAACAACAGGAGTCACATTTTTTTGTTGCTTTTTCAGGGTCTCATTACACAGCTCAGACTTGTAGTGATCCTCATGTTTTCTGCCTCCCCAGTGCTGGGATAACAGGCATATGCCACCATGCCTGGACTCCATCCATACCCCGCATATGTGGCACGTGGTGCCAGGAATCAAACTCTGGCCCCTGTGCTTAACTAAGCAAGCACTTAGTTCACTAAACTATCTTGCCAGCCCTGGAGTCACATTTTTTATTATAAGGCCTGCATATATTCAGAATTTTTCATTTTGGTATATAGACAAGGATGAAATACCCTTTGTTCCTCACAACATTCCTTGTTCTATAATTTATTTTGTTGGGAAATTTAAATATTTTTTATTTTTATTAGTGTGCATTTGCAGTACATAATGATTGTATTCCTTAAGGGGAACTGGTTCATGTGCACAACATAGCCTTAATTTTTTTACATCCCCATCCCCTCCATATTTTGTCTGAAATTAATGTAGTGACCCCAGCTTGCTTTATGATTGTTAGCATGGAGTTTTTTTTTTTTTTTTTCCATCTGTTTAGTTTTTCTTTTAAAAAATTAATGATCCAGGCATGGTGGTGCATGCCTATAATTCCAGCACTTGGAAGGCTGAGGCAGGAGGATTGGTGTGTTTGAGACCAGCCTAGGTTGCAAAAGTGAGCTCAAGGCCAGCTTGAACTGTATAGTGAGACCTTATCTCAAAAAGACAAAAAGAAAAAAAAAAAGTTATCATAGGGCCAGCAAGAAATCTCTGTGGACTAAGTGCCTGCGTAGGTAAGCACAGGTACTGGGGTTTGATCTCTAGTGCCAAATGCAGTGCTGGCCCTGCCCCGGGCTGTGCTGAGCCAGTGACAAAGTCCAGGTGTGGTGGCGCACCCCTGTAATTCCAGCACTGGGAGACTTGAAAACAAGAGGATCATTATGAGTCGGAGCTGTTTGGTGAGACCCTGCATAAAATACAAAAATAAAACAAAAAGCTAACCAAAATTATTTATCTTGTTACTGGGTTTTTTCCCTCATATATTTAGTACAAGATCTACAGGGTCTCACGTATATATCAGACTCATAGTGATACTCCTGCTTTCAGCCTCCCAAGCCCTGGGATTATAGGGGTGCACCGCCATGCCCAGTCTCAATAGCTGTCTCTGTGCGCCCCAGGGGTGGAGCCAGCATGGCACACTGGGGATCGAACCCTGGCTGCTGTGCTCTGCTTAAGCAGGTGCTTTAGTCTGCTGAACTATCTGGCTGGCCCCTGAGTTACTGTTAAAGACAAATCACAGCTTTACAATATGACTTAAATAGAAAGCTGGAGAGCAGCAGATGCACTAACACAAGGTTAGAAATGAAAGGTGAAAGTACATTTGTTTTGTATTTACATCTGTAAATATACAAATGTAAAATTTACCAGATCTATCCTGTAATGTAGCACTGCTTAATTTCCAAAATGTACAGTAATTCAGAAGTCCTACAGAAACAGAAAAAAATCCTCCAGGGTACAAATAAAAAATAATGCATAGTGCATTCTAGAACTGTTAGAGCTAAAAGATGCTATTGAAAATGCTATTTTTAAAAAAGCTATATGGCTGAGGAAATAATAGAACTATCATTCTTTTAAGTTTCTTTTATTTCCATATGTAAAAGTCATTTAATGAAAGGAATCGATTATATTAAAAGACTGATTTGTCAAGTATAAATCAGCTCTAGAATTAAAGTTACTCCCTTGGTAGAATGTCAAAATTGATAATATTTCCAAAGCTTTTTCACATTAATATGCTCGATCCTAAAGAGTGTAATCAATGGAGTCACTTTTTAACATCTTTTTACTCAACTCTGGTAGTTGGAATGAACGGCTCGGGGCTGAAGTGCTCTAGGCTCTGCTCTGGCCCTTCAGTGGGTGTCACACTTGGAGTTAAGTTGCAGGCCTCTAGGGATCTAAGGCACGGGAGGCACAGAGCTAGCAGTAGGGTTGGGGAGAACGGTTGGAACATTTAGTTTCTTCTGTAACCAATACAATAACTAAGTCTCGACCAACTCCTGATTAGTTTTTCCCCTTTAGTAATTAGATAGCATACAATGATCAGATACTGCAAACAATAAACAAAAACAATTTAAAACAGATGAAGAAATAGAACATGGAATTTGTCAGAAGGCCTTGGATCAAAAAAATCTTCATAAATCTTCTGAAAATAATATTTGTGAGCTTATTAATACATAGAAATCATCATTGTCTTTAAAACTAAGTCATGTTAACTTACTAATGAAGTAGTAAACAAAACAACAATTTAAACATTTTTATAAATTATTTGTTTCTTTTGTTAGCATCATTCTCTCAGCAGTATACGAAGACACTACAAGACCACCCACCTAACATCTCAGTCTCTTTCAAAGTCCTGAGCCCTGGAAAGAGAATGGTCATCATCTTCACTATAGATGTCCCCTGTAGAGAGCAGGTGCACGAGGCTGCCAGGATAAAATCTGGCAGGCTCTGAATCTGGGACCCTAGTTCCTTGTTCCCCAAGGAAACTCTGGCTAACGTGTGCTTGTATACTTCCAGTTCACTCTCTTTTTCTGCAAGGGCTTCCTTTTGACAATAAAGAAAACCTGCTAACATTTGAGTGAGTTGCTTCCTATCATCTGTTTCTGTCACCGACCTGACAGAATAGTCTGCTAGCAACATACAAGCATCCTCTGCCATTTTAGGAAGCCTTTCTCAGGCTCTTAGTTATTTTATTCAATAGGGATACTTCTTGGACTTCAACAGGCAAATAAGCCATCCTCTGATGAACTGCTGCATGACCAGAAGCTGCATTTCCTAGCTCTTGTAATGCTCTAACAAGGTCTGGAATCAGTGGTGGTTCACTTGGAGATCTCAGAGTAGAACTATTTTAATTTTCATCCACACCTTTATTTGTTTATAAATTCACCTCCTAGCCTTTTTATCACCATATAGAATTTGTTTACATTGGTCTAATGCATCATTTTCATAAACAAACAGATCTTCCCAAGTAAGTGACATTCTTCCAAGGTGTATTTTTGCAACTCTCATCAGTTTCACTTGAAACATACTTGAAAGCCTTCACTAGAATTCATGCAAAATCTTTTGTAAACTCCAGCCTCTTCCTTTGGCAGTTTTGAATGTCATCACTGGCTAGGTAGAGAAAAGTAAGCTTTCTGGAGGGTTTGGCTTTCTGTAGCTCCTGTTCCCACAACATGACAGTGGCTGGTAGCACTTGTGGTAGTGGATGAGCCACAGGGACAAGATCTGTACTCTTCTGTGAGCCAATCAGTTCCCTCTGCACTTTCAATATATCCGTGTTTTTATATTTGAGATATATATTATGTAGATATTGAGTAATAAGGAACAAGGTAGGCTGCCAGTGATCACCCACAGGGTCAGGTGTGGAAGAATACAGAAGGGCCTTCTGCAAACTGGAGAGCCGGAGGATTCAGTGAAAACTCTGAAGTCCACTGCAGAGGCCTGCCTGAGTCCAGATGAGGAAGTCAGGTCTGCTCTGGGAGGCTCAGGATGTATGTGCTGGAGGTCAGGATGCTTGATGCAGTGACGAAAGATGGAGTTCCTTTGAAAAGTAGAGGTGAGACTTTCTTCTTCCCATCCTCTTTTTTCCTTCCCTTTTCCTTCCATTGAGGATTCTAACCTAATAGTTGTTGCAATGCACACCTGGAGTGGGACTTTAGTCCTCAGCAAATCCATCATTCAGATGTACCCAGAACTGTGCTAAACCACTTGGCAAGGCATTCCTTACTCAAGGTGACACCACAATTAACTATCACAAGGTGAATTAATTAATTTTTGTTTAGCTGCAGTGACTTTCATTTATTTTGATACAGCTCTTCTCCATGGTAATTTATAGGTTATATTTATAATATAAATATTTCATAGATATTCAGGCATTTGGGTATATACCTGTCCAGTACCTCAGCAATATCTGTCATTAAGAAACACACCTGCAGAGTGAAGACTAGACACAATTACTAGGTACAAAGAAAATCTGCTCCAAATATTTCTGAGGTAAGAAGGCACCACATACCTATTCAACTAAGAGAGCTATCCTTACAACATAGGAAGGATTTTTTCTTTTTAAGCAAGACCTAGAACACTGAAGCTGCCAATTAGGTGCTAAGTGGCTGAATTCCTTCCCCAGCGTATGTCATGAATTTATTTTAGTTAGTTAGTTAGTTAGTTAGTTAATTAATTATCTTGTTTTAGAACTTTTTTGTTTGTTTATTTATTTATTTTTATGGCTGGCTCAGCCTGCCCTGCAGGCAGGGCTGGTGCAGCATGTGGTGCTGGGGATCGAACTGTGGTCCCTGCAGCCGCCTAAGCTTTCCTAAGCAGGTGCTTTAGACCACTGAGCTATCCTGCCAGGCCCTGTCATGAATCTATAGGGAGTAGGTTCCAACAACTCAGGCTCCTTCCCACAAAGTGCATCTCTGGGAGGGGCAGGCTGGCACTCCACTTGAACCCAAGCACCTTTCTTTTTGGTTTCCTTCTTTTTCTGATCATTTTCCTTGACTGGTTTCAGGAAGCTATCTTGACTCTGAGTGTTTAATATGCTCAATATGCACATTAATACTCTTGGCAAGTATCTTGTGTTTAGCTTGCTGATTTAAAATAAGGCCAACAGCATGCTGAGTAACACTATAGACTCCTTGTGATAACATTTGTGAGGCTTTTTTTTTTTTTTTTTTTTTTTTTTTTTTTTTTTGCACCATACTGCACTGTACTCATTCCCTTGATGTCTAGAATATACTTTTTTTTTTTTGTAAATTCTCATGTATGTAGCTAAAGGAATAACCTCATGTTTTCTAAAAGGCCTAGAGAATGCCTACTGGGTTCCCCTCTTCTTGTCCTTTGTATTGGTCATTTTGACAAATTACTGGAAGATGGAAGTTCTGGCCAAAGGACCACAAAGTAAATTTATCTTAGGCAGTATTTAGGTAAGTCCTGCTTTGAAAGTTAGGGAGCTGGAGATATATCTCTGTGAGAAGCCCGTAGACTCAACTGAAAAAAGAATTCCACACAGAGCTCAGATTGTGCTATTTTTACCTTTGCATGCCTACTTACTTCATTTAGTACAGTGTCTACCAGGTTCATCCCTATTGTCACAAGTGACAAAATCATCTTAAGGAGGAATAGCATTCTATTCCTTGTGTATACATCACTCTTAATCCATTCATGTAGTGACGGACATTTAAGTACATCTCCTATTTTAGCTATTGTGGATAATACTGCAGTGACCATAGAAGTATGGCTATCTCTTCAGCATCATAATTTCATTTCTTTGGGTATTGGGTTTGCTTTCCATCAGTGTGACAAAATGCTTGTAAAAAAATCTTAAAGTAGGAAGAGCTTATTTGACCTTAAAATTTTGGAGATTTTGGGGCATGGCCTGCTAGCTCCACTACTTCAGTTTCAGGGGAGTCAGTTTTCCCAATGCCATCTATTGAAAACAGTGCCTTTTCCCCATTGCGTGTGTTTGGCACTTCTATTGAAAATCAGTTGGCCATCAATGTGGTGCCTTATTTCTGAGCTCTTACTTCATCGATTGATGTATCTGTTTTTATGTCAGTACTGGGCCATTTTAATTACAATAGCTTTGTAGTTTATTTTGAAATTAGGTGCTTGGTTTGATAGCATATACACTAAAATTGAAACCAGGTAGTGTGATCCCTCTAGCTTTTGTCTTTCTGTTTGTTTGTTTTTTGTGGAACCAGGGATTGAACTCAGGCCCTTGCACTTGCCAGGCAAACACTTATTCTACTGAGCTATCTCCCAGGTCCTTTTTGTCTTTCTAATCAAGATTTCCTTGGCTATTTGAGATCTTTCCTAGAGTCATACAAATTATAAGATTCTTTTTTATTTCTGTGAAAAAAATGACCTTGGGATTTTAACAGGAGTTACACTCAGTCTCTAGGGCTCTTTGAAGAAGATAGACATTTTATCAATACTAATTTTTCAGCCCATGAACATGGGATACCGTGAGCATGAGATATTGTTCCATTTTTGTGTGTTTTCTTCAGTTTTTTTTTTTTTTATCAGCGTTTTATAGTCTTGAGTTTAATTCTTTTAGTTCCTTATTTAAATTTATTACTAGATGTTCAATTTTAATTTTTGGTCCTATTTTGAGATTGTTTTTCTAATTTCTTCAGAGAGTTTGTTAGTGTCTCAATACTAATTTTGTTTGCTGATTTTGTATTTAGTGAATATGGAATTTGTTAACTAGTTCTAATAGATGTTTTTGGTGTGTGTGTGTGTGTGTGTGTGTGTAATTTTTAGGATTTCTACATATGTGACAATGTCCTCAGCAAATAGAAAAAAATTATTACTTTGATATCTTGTATTTATTTTTGTTGCCTTATTGCTTTGGTTAGAACTTCTAGTACTAGCTTGAAATGAAATTTTACCTACTTGCTGGTTGTAGTCTCTGGGTCTTTAAAGTGGTTTCCTTGGCCAGGCATGGTGACAGACACTTGAAATCCCAGCACTGGAGAGGAAGAAGTGAGCAGATCACTGCCAGGGCTGCATAGTGAGCTCAAGGTCAGCCTGAACTACACAGTGAGACTCTCAAACAAAAAACAAAACAAAAAACCCCATCATTTTTAGTTTTCCTCTATACAGTTAGTTTGGTATTATTTTTTTGTGACCTCCTCTGTATTCTGTTTTAGGCTATATATTTAAAGTGACTAGTAATGTTGTTAGTATATATCTGTTACTATGTTCCGTTTACTGCTCTTGTTACAGGATAATCACTGACCACTTGCTTCTTGTTCTTATTTTCATCTTCTCTTTTTCTGCCCTTTGTGTTTTTATTTATTTATTTATTTATTTATTTATTTAGTCTTTTTTGGCACAGGGTTTGGCTATGCAGTTCAGGCTGGCTTTGAGCTCACTTTTGTAGCCCAGGGTGGTCTTGAGCTTGCAACAGTCCTCTTGCTTCAGCCTCCCAAGTGCTGGGATTACAGGCGTGCACCACCACACCCAGCTTGCCTTTGTGTTTTTAGTTGAATATTTTATATGAATGTGTTTTCCCAACTTTCTCAGCATGGCAGTGGCGCTTCTTTCCCTTCTTTCTCCTGCTTTTCCTCCTCCTCTGGTTCCTTCTCTTCTTCTCCCTCCTTTTTCTTGTGGTTGCCTAGAGTTTGCAATATATATTTACAGTGGATCCACGGACCCACTTCCCATAGAGTGTAAGAACGTCCTATAATAAAACAGCAGTAATTGGGCTCTCCTGTTCCTTGGAGTGTTGCTTTCATCCATTTCATTTACATATAAGCGGATATTCTTGCCCTGCTTCCCACTCAAGTCTCTTTGTTTTATTTTATATTGATTAGTTATTTTAAAAGTTACACTCACCCCCTCAATTAGCTGGACAATTGTGTATTCCCTGACCTTTGTTTAGTGATCGCCCTAGATATCACATAATGCGTAGCTTAATGAGAATTGTACTTTTGTTGTGCACAGTTAACAGGGTTTGTTCACATATGTAGCGTTTTTACTGATCATCCTTCCTCTCATCTTTCATGTGTGGTGATTTTCCTTCTATCCAAAGAATACCTTGTGTTATTTCCTTCATTTTAATTAATTAATTAATTAATTAATTTTTGGTACTGGGGTTTGAATCAGGACCTTGTACTTGCCAGGCAGGCTTATGTTCCTGAGCTGTCTCCCTTGCCCTGTATTATTTTCTTTAGCACAGTTCTTGCTAATAGCAAATTGTGCTTTGAGTTGTGGATTTTTTTTGTTATTCATTTGAAAGCCTTTAGTTAATTTTTCTTTTGTTGTGCAGGAAATCAAACTCCTATACTTCTGTAGGAAGGAAGGACTTTACACTTCTCAGGCAGGCACTTGTGCTGCTGAGCTATATTCCTGGCCCAAATCTGTTTTATTTTTTTCCCTCCCTCCCTCCCTCCGTCCCTCTCTCCCTCCCTCCCTCCCTTCCCTTCCTTCCTTGAGATTGAATGCAGAGCCTTTAGTTACATCTCTAGGCATTTTGTTTTGTTTTAAAATTTCATGTCAGGGTCTTGCTAAGTCACTGAATTGCTCAGGCTATGCTCCAACTTGCAGTCCTCCTGCTTCTGCTTCCAAGACTTCTAGATAATAGAGTTTGAAGTGGTTCATCGCATCCTTGGATTTTTGAATGGGATTGAGATATAAAAATTCTAAATAACCCGATATCAGTCAATGAAATTGAAAATTCATGAACAAAGAAAAGCCTAGGTCCTGATGAATTCACTGCTCAGTTCTCCAAGAAGCTAAGAGGAGACCTAATGCTGCTGGGAAGCCCTTTTGTGAAATTAAAAGAGAAACAACACTCATGAAATCATTCCTGGAAGCACACATTACCTTGATACCAAAACTAGAGAGGAACCCGATGAAAAAATGGAACTATAGGCCGAAGTCCCTAATGCATATAGAGGCAAAAATCCTCAAAAAAGTACTGGTAAACAGAATGCAGCAAATCTTTTTTTTTTTTTTTTTTAAAGATTTTCTTATTTGTTTCTCTTAAACCTCATTTATTTGTTTGTGTTTTGGCTGGCTCAGCCCACCCTGGGGTGGGGGTGCATAGCATGTGGTGCCAGGGATCCAGGAGCAGTTGCAGTGCTTGCCTTAAGTTTCCTCTGCAGACGCGTTAGACCACTGAGCCATCTCTCTGGCTCTATCTTTAAGATTATACGCTATAACCAAGTAAGATTCATCCCAGGGATGCAGGGATGAAAACAAAAGCCATCTATGATAGACCAACAGCCAGCTAACGTCATACTAGATGGACAAACCCTGGAAGTTTTCACTCTAAAATCAGGAAAAAAAACCAATGATGTTCCCTGTCACCACTCCTATTCAATATAGTTCTGGAAACATTAGTCAGAGCAATTAGCCAAGAGAGATGAGTAAAAGAAAGAAAGATGGGAAAGGAAAGAGTTACACTGTTATTCACAGATGACATAATACTCTTCATAGAAGTTTCCAATAATTCTACCAAAAGACTTCTGGATTTAATAGTCAAATTCAGTAGCATAGCTGGATTCAAAATCAACACTCAAAAATCAATAGCAGGGCTAGGGATGTAGCGCAGTGGTGCCCTGCCTGCCTGGCAAGCACAAGGCCCTGAGTTTAAGTCCTGGAAACAAAAAATAAAAAACAAAACAATAGCACTTTTGTACACAAATAACAAAGTCACTGAGAAAGAAATCAGGGAAATAACATTTCACAAAACATGAAAAATTAAATACTTAGGAATTAATTTAACGAAGAAAGTAAAAGTTCTTTAATTGAAAACTACAGTAAAAAGTACTACTATAAAGAGTACAGTAGTACTTTTTACTACAGTAAAAGATTAAAGAGAGTCTCAGAAAATGGAAGGATATTCCTGGCTCATGGGTAAGAGGTGAACACAGTGAAAACTGTCATAATCTCCAAGTTGTTATACAGGTTTAAGGCAAACCCAATCAAACTCCCTGTAAGATACCTCATGAAACTAGAGAAAACATTCAAAAATTAATTTGCCTCCAGAAGAGACCTAGACTAGGCAAGCTTGGGCAGCAAAGATAAGGCAAGGGGCACAGTTCCTGACTTCAAATTATATGACAGAGCTATTGTGATAAAAATAGCACTGTATTGACAAAAAACAGACCCAAGGACAAATGCGACAGACTAGAAGATGCAAAATCACAAATGTCATGTTTAAATCACAAAGGTCATGTTTACTTCCCTGCTAATTCACTGGAATTATAGGTCCAAGTGTACTACCATCACTGTTCACCAAACACTCAGTAACCTTATCTTTGACAAAGGGGCCACATACCTTCACTGAAAGAAAGATAGCCCATTTAATAAGTCGTGTTGGAAAAACTGTCTCTCTACATGCTGAAGAGTAAAAGTACATCCATATGTTTCCCACATATTGTACTAAAATTGAAATAGATCAATGATCTAAATATTCAAACGGGCTGGGCATGGTGGTGCACACCAGTAATCCCAGCACTTGGGAGGCTGAGGCAGGAGGATTGGTGTGAGTTCGAGACCAGCCTGGGCCACAAAAGTGAGCCCAAGGCCAGCCTGAACTGCATAGCGAGACCCTGTCTCAAAAAGAAAAAAAAAAAAAAAAAAAAAAAAAATTCAAACAGGCACACTAAATCTGCTGGAAGAGAGAATAGGTAGAATTCTTGAAGACATAGGTATAGGCAAAGACTTCATGAACAAAGAGGATTTCTATCATTAGGATAGAAAAATGAAGCTAGCTAAGGGCTATAGGTGAAGACTCCTTTACGGTGGAGAGGATTGGAGTTGTATGGGAGGCAAACACAGGTTGGTGTAGCAAATCCTTCAGGCCTAAACTGCAGATGCTCCTTCAGGACGAAAAGGAGGCTGTTTGGTTGATGGATTGATTGTAGCACTGGGAATCAAACCCAGGGCCTTCAGCCAGATTTACACTTAGTTGCCCAGTCTGGGCTTGCACTTGTGATCCTCCCGCCTCCATCTCTCAGAGTGCAGAGATTTTGCGTGTGCTCCACCGTGCTCAGCCCAAGTAGGACTGGGAAGGGAAGGCTGCATCTTGGATTCCAGTTATTTAGCAGGGAAGTAAACATGACATTTGTGATTTTGACATATGATAGAGGAGGTCCGAGTGTATCACCATCACTGGTCACCAATTTGTTTATCCACATCTATTTTTTTTTTTTTCTTTTGTATTTTAGGGAAGTGTCTACAGAGTGTTCAGGGTCTCACTACTAGATCAGACTCATAGTGATCTGCCTGTTTACAACCTCCCAAGAGCTGGGATTACAGGCATAGACCACTAGACCCAGGTTCAATTGTTGTCTATTTGGCCAGCCCATCCACATCTATTTGAACTTGCCTTTGGGACATTCTCTTTTGTCTTGGTTATTTTTTCTCTTTCTGGGACAAAATACCTGACACCCAGAATTAAGGAGGGAAAGGTATATTTTGCTCACAGCTGGTGGAGGTTTCAGTCCATACTCAGCTGGCTCCAAGGCAGGGTGGTACATGGCAGGGGCAGCAGTTCCTGGTGGACAAGAAAGCAAAAGCAGCAAGAACAGAAAAGGAAGAGCAGCAGAGTCCACACCTTTCTCCCTTCTACTGTATGCGAGCTGCCCACCCCAGGCAGGGCAAGTGTAGCACTCACACCCATAATCCCCACATTGGACCATGGGTCAATAAAAAACTGTAGAAGCTGCCCTATGACTGCATGAGGACATGGGATGACATCAAGACACAAACCCTAACACCTTCCTGGTAGCCGGCCTGAGTGATCTTTTCAACATGTGGTCATCCTTCCCATCAGGCAATGGTCCTACAGGTTCTCCATGGCCTCTGCCTACCTTTTCACCTTCATTTTGCCTGTGTAGCCTTTCTTGTTGTCCTTTTTCTTGCCCTGTGGTCTCTGTAGATCCTCTTCCGCCTGCCTCTCTCTCCTGTTTGCCAAGTTGCCTGCTACTTAGCCTTCAGATTTCTGAATAAGCCTTAGATCCTCGGGGGAGCTTTGGCTTCACTCCTTGCCTCAGTTCTGTTGTCCTCACTGCTCTAGGTCCCCTGATTACACGGGCCATGCCTGACCTGTCCTCCCTAATCTCTATTTCTCCTGCACTCAGCACATCGCCTAACGGAGGACAGATGCCTAAGTATTTGCTAAATGAATGAAAGTATAAGTAGGGAAAGGATGCTGTGAACAGCCTTTAGCCTGTAGAGGGACATTTAACTTCGTTGCTTCCGCTGCCCGTGGGTAGCCACATGCTCTCCCTTTTCTGCAGCCTCTGAGCTGTGTGGCCACCACTTTCTGCCAGTGCATAGTCCCAGGAGGGCATGGTGATGCAGGATTGATAACTAAGGGGAAACCAAGCATCTTTCAAATCTGTCACTGTTCCTGTTCCTCATTTTTAGAGACCACGCTGAGCTAGGGGTTTCGAATGATACCTACAAACTCATTTTTGGACAAAGTTATCTTCATGTGATGTTTCTGGTGATAAAAGTAATAGCTATGTGGGGGTCTGGGAGGCAGCAGGTTGCCCAATGGCTTGCAGTCACAGAGAAGGACATGGTGTTGGCATGACAGGGCATCTTAAAGCCTCCTAGAACATCATATTGGAACTGACCCCAGACACTAATGAAAGAATAATCCTCCCTAAATCACCCCAAAGCTAGTAATCCCCTGGGCTGAGTGTGGGTGATTAGGAAAGAAAGGCAAGAGCAGCTGTCTTTTTGTTCGGTTTAATTATGTCTACGGGCCTGGGTGGGTGTTAATTTCCTGGTGACTCTGCTGTGGGTGGGGAAAGGTGTTAGGTTTCTGCAGGCTGTGGGGACTGAATGTGCCAGTGTGGCTGCTGCCTCGTCCAGCAGCCGGGCACAGCTTGGGGAGCTCCAGCTTGGAAGCTCACATGGTATGACTTTAATATTTGTCCTTTAGGTTGGAAATGTGGGTCGCGGTGTGCCGGAGGACACAGCAGCGTTCTCAGGTGTCAGCTAGTCTGCACACCTTAACAGCGCACCCCCACCCCCCTGCCTTCCCCACCATAGCAGGTCGCCTGTGAGGGGACATTTAGCTCTCCTAATCCCCTTAGCACAGCTTAAAGCCAAAGGTCACAGAACTGGGCATCTCCTTTCCTGGGCTTCCAGTTCCAAATACTCAACTTGGGCCCACAGGTGTGTCTGAAGCTGCCTGTGACCTACAGGCTGGTATCAGGGCAGGTGTCCCTAGCCCAGCTTGGTGTGACGGCACCTGCCTGGGATGCTCGAGGCCCTGGATTCAAACCCAGTCTGAAAACAAAAAAAAACCTACTCTGCCTGAGGTAGATGTGGACAACGGTGCCGTCATCTGCCAAGCTGGACACCTGGGCACTCCCCTCCAGTGACTTCTCTCTTATTAGCCCTATCCAGTGGTGACAGCTCTTGTGACTTCCACCTTGTGAGTGCCTGTCTCCCTTGCTGTTCCATCTCACTGCATTGAGGATCAGCACTGTTGCTTTTCTACACTGTCCCCAACCCCCAGGGCTCTTCCTAAAACACAGATCTGATCAGTTATCCCATAGTCCCTCACCACCTACAGATGTTGGCCGAACCCCCAGAATCTTCTGCTCTCCTCTTGTGATTTTCAGGTTTTGCTCCTCTATTGTTTGATTAGCATTCTAATTTGAACCACAGCTCTCTTTTTTACATTTATCATTTTCTTTGTCTTCGGCAATACCATCCATTATGGCATAAGTTTCACAGGCATGTTGCATTTTTCAGCTGAAATTTTAGATTAACACGTGTTGGTCTCTTTGCCACCTGAAATAATTTCCTTGTGGGAAATAGTGAATATTTGATTCCTTATCGCATCCTCTTTAGTCTAATGTTCCCTGGCTCAGTGTGCTGTTATTCAAATATCCAACCCTTTTGGGCCTTTGAACCTCTTTGGAGTTTTCTCTTTGGGTTGTGGCTCCCCACTGTGAACAGGTAGAACTTCTGTTCCTTTGAAACTTAGCTTGTGTGCTGAGTGAAGTTGCTAGAGCTTTCTGCTTGGTGAAAAGGTCCCTGACTCCCAGTGGGAAGGGAAGGGTAGATCTTCTGGGTTTTGTGCCTCCTTAGACAATTTCCTTTCCCAGCTTTCTCTGCTTTCCTTTTGCCACTGCAGGAGACTCATCTGTCTCCCTTAGCTATGACTCTCTGCAGTCGGATGCAGCGTGTTGCCCCAAATAGGCACTCCAAGGTGTCGAAGGAGTGAGTGAAATGATTCCAGAGAAGCCACCCATCTTTGGCATCATGATGCCTACCTGTAAGATCAGGAGATGTCTGAGCACTCTCAGGTTCATCCTTTCAGCTCCTAGCGTAAGAGGTACAGCGACATCAATTGCCGGCAGAATGGGGTAGTTTATGGCAAAGGCTAGAACTCACATTGCTTCATTCTTTCCTGTGGACGTCAGCGTTTCAGATTCCTGTGACAAGCGGCCCATTGGAGCAGGTGGGCCCACGCAGGCCTAAGCTGGGCAGTGAAGACCATGGAGAGCTGGCTTTCCTGGCTGTGCCCTAGCCCTGCCCCTTGCTGGCTAGAGCTCTCAGGATAAACAACTGAAATCACAACTCAGCTATCCCTGTAAGTGGCTGTGCTCTTACAGGACAGAAATCCAGCTCTGAGTGTGAGAGTCAGGCACCTGGGCTCTAGCCCAAGTGCTTACTGGCTAGAATTTTTACCTAATTCTTTAAAAAATGTATAATCATGACAAAGATGAAAGAATAGGAGTGTGGTGAAGTAAAACATGATTCATTGATAAGATTGAATATTTTTCAAACGTCAGAGTAATAATGTAAAAAATGAGTTGATGAAATGGGAAACTATTGTATATTGTTAAATTAGAAAAATTAGATCACAATATAACAAATTTTGCTAATGTTTTAATTAATTTCTTTATTAGTATTTAATTTATTAAAAAACTTGTAAGACGAAAATAGCATTCATCCATTCCTTCCTGAACGAGTCAGCTTTTGCTCTTTTTGATCTTACCTCTGTCATTTATCTCTAGATTTCTAAACATTATATTTACACTGCTATTTCTTGATTCTTTTTCAACTTTTGATGTTATTTACTATCTCCCTCCTGTGGAAGATGAGAATTTGATACTTTTCTTATTTGCAGTGCAAGCTTTCCCTTCTTTCATCACCCAAACTTCATGATTTAAAAAAAAAATTAAATTTTTATAATAGTGTTTCTAG
This sequence comes from Myocastor coypus, assembly GCA_004027025.1. Taxonomy (NCBI): domain Eukaryota; kingdom Metazoa; phylum Chordata; class Mammalia; order Rodentia; family Myocastoridae; genus Myocastor; species Myocastor coypus. The sequence continues at coordinate 16,796 of PVJA010018473.1, read as the reverse complement.
GAATTGAACTACTGTGTATTGTGATTAAGAGACCAGAAGGGCAGTGCTCACCGCTTACCCTGAGAAGACAGCGAGCAGCCACGTCTGAAGAGCTCACAGAGATGTGCAGCCTGTAGGAACCAAGGGGCCCTGTGCTAGGCCAGAGGAGCGAATTCTATCCTAGTCCTCTGTGACGCTAGAGAGGACCGAAGCCTCAGGTGGGAGCACAGCCCCAGCCGGCACCTTGATTGCAGCTGGTGAGACCCAGACCCAGAGCTCCACTGTGCCTGAACTTCTCACTCATGGGACTATAAAATAATGAAGTGTGTGTTGCAAGCTGCAGCATGGTGGTGACTCATTAGGGAGCAATAGAAAGCAAATATATATGCTTGTCACTAACTCAGCCACTCACTGTCTATCCACGCTGTGTATGTCTTGGTCAAGTCAAATGCATCAGGTAATTCAGCAGCTCCACTTTTAAAAGAGATGCCCAGGCTGGGAAGATAGCTCAGTGGTCTTAGTGCTTGCCTGGCAAGCTCAAGTACATGGGTTCGATCCCCTATACTGCATGCTGTATCAGTCCTGTACTGAGTCAGACACAGAAACCAGGTGTGGTGGTGCATGCCTATGATCTTAGCACTGGGGAGACTGAGACAGGAGGATCACTATGAGTCTGAGCTGCTGTGTAGTGAGACCCTATGCCAAATAAATAAATAGAAAGATTAAGAAAAATAAAAATAAAAGAGATGCCCACTCCCCCACACCCATCTTGTCTCTTTAGCCTGGGTGGTCTTCTTCACAGGCATGCTGCACAGTTGCTAGAGGCAGGCCCAAACCTAGACTTGGGACTACATTTATTTCTTTGTTCTATGATTAATTTATTTATCGGTACTGAAGCTGCAACCCCAGCCCTTTTTATTTTTGTATTTTGAGACGTGGTCCCACTAAGCCATTAAGTTGTCCAGGCCGGTCTTGTATTTGTGGTTCTCCTGCCTCAGCCTCCCAAGTATCTGGGATTGTAGGCATGCACCGTCATACTGAGGTGGGGCCACTTCGTAGTAATGAGACCCTTAGCTATGTCCATGGTCCTGAATCTCGGTCTAGTTCCACAGTGCAAACGGAGAAATGGCCTTGCTCAGAGCTGGTCAGCCGGGGGCTGTGGAGGGTGTGGAAGTTGCATCGGGTGTCTGCCGGAGCCTGAGGCATGGGGCCGTCCTGGTGACCCTATGCTCCTCCACAGTGCTGCTGCCTGACCTCCATAGCGTGTGGTGCCTTGTGGTTGCTACTCAGGTGGGAGCCCTTCTTCAGCTTTAAGCCTCTGGGCAAGGAGCGGAGGCTCAAAGCTAGATCCTCATTCCCTCATACTCTGTGTCAGCACCATGACTAGTGGGTTGGAGCTTTGGAGAGCCAGACATTTGCCTTCTCTCTCTTCTGGGGAATGTTGCTGATCTCGCCACTCCATGTGATCACCCTCTTCTGCATCTCTTCAAGAAATAAATTGAGTTTGATTTACAGAAGTCCCCTCATCTGCAGGAGATATGGTCCAAGACCCCCATGGGTGCCTGAAGTTATGGATAGTGCCTGTATAAACTGTATATGCCATGCTGTTCCTGTATATACACAGATATAATAAAGTTATTTTAAAAATTGAACACAGTGAGAGATAATAACTAATAATAAATTAGAACAATTATAGTGTACTGCAATAAAATTACCAATATCACTACTCTTGCTCTTTGGGGCCCTTAGTGAGCACAATACAGGTTACCCGCTCCTAAGTACCATGGTACCAAGATACAGGTGTGGCTGAGCTGGCTGCTGTGTGACCCACTGAGGGTACTGTGCACAGGGCACATACGCTGGACGAAGGGAGAGAGCTGGAGAAAGGGACCGAATGGCATACAGCTGAGAACTTTCTGGACCATGGTTGACTCTAGGTAGGTGAAACTGGGGAAATGCAACTATGAGTAGGGGGACGGCTATACCCCAATGGGCTCCGTGCCTGATGTCATAAATCCTTTCCCACTCCTGAATGGTCCATGCAGTGTCATCTAGTCATCATCAAAGAGGCTGTTTTGCCTCGGGCTGTTTTAGGTCTCCAATTTCTTAGGTATCATGTTCTGTTCTTTCATCAGCTTATACCTTGTTTGGCTTAATAGTTTTGATTGCAATAGTTTTTGTTCTGTTCTTCTAACTTGTGACTACACTTATTCTTTTTTTCTTCAGAAACATTTCCTCTAGCTTTTAGAAACAGTGCATAACTGTTTCCTCATTGTGTGCAACAAACTTCTTGCTCCTTAGCACACATCGATCACGCTCTCCCCACCCCTGCCTTCCCTCTACTCCATCCTACAGTCAGCTTCTATGAGAGAAGTTTTATACTCTACGCATGAGCAGATCACTGAGTACTCCTTTCTGGGTCTGAAATAAATACTCCTATTCCACTTAACAAATGAATTCCAGTTCTATCCATGCCATTGCAAGGGCAGGATTTCATTTTTCATGATGGAATAGTATTTCACAGTATGATTACTTTTGCTTCATCCATTCATCAGTTAGCCTTAAGCACATTTCATAATAACCTCTGAGAAAATGTAGAGGCAAGACTTTTGAAAGCTTTTTGGTTTGCAATATCTTTACTTTAGTCTCACATTTGACAGTTTACGTTGGTGAAGTTTTCCATTTTTGTTGCAGAGCCTGTGGTGCTTGGGTGGTTGGAACCCAGGGTCTGATGCCTTCTGGGCTGGTGCTATAGCACTGAGCCACATCTGCAGCCCAGGGGAGAGTCCTAATAATCCTTTTTCCCTGGCAACTGTGCATCAATTAACCAATTACTTATTGCCTTCAGGTTGCTATTAAGCAGGCAGGTAGCTGCAGAATTTATGATTTTTGTGTATGATATTTTTCCTGTACACTTTTGTGATTCTGTATATTACTGTTATTTAAATTTTCATGGTGGTGTAAGTACCTTACAGTAGGTCTTTTGCACTGATTGTGCTGGGGTTTTCACTTCATGGACCCGGCATCAATTTGTTTTACTTTTAAAGCAATTTTTTGGAACTCTATCTTATAAGCTTCTAGAATTTTGAATTCATATTTTAATGTTTTTAATTTCCAAGGTTCTATTTTTGTCCTTCAATACTTTCCTTTCTGCCTTCCCCTCTCCTATTTTATTTTATTTCATGAATGCAATACTTCTTTTTTTGAATGGATAATAACTTTCTCTTCCTATCTGCTGCTTCCTATGAGGGCTCTGTTTTCTCAGAATTTCTTGTTAAAGTGCGTTTGTTTGCTTTGGCCTCTGACTCCCATATCAGGGGTCTGATAATGTCTTACTGTGAACCCTGTTTAAGGCTAAGACACCCAAGACCCCATGGAATGCCCACAGAATGAGCGGGCTTTACAAATGTTAGCTTTTGCCACTTGACTGGTAGTTGGGGAGTGAGTCAGTTCATTAAGAATTCCTCAAATGCTTTACCTCAGGAGTAGGTCCGTGTTATGCTTAGATCTACTCCTCCCCCATTCTGATGTGTGTGGAAAATTGGTGGATTGTGGGTCTCTGTACTCATCCATGGTTTTGCACATTGAGGAGGTCAGTGGCCAAATGTGCTGTGAGGAAGTGGGACCTGTGTGGCCCTGGGTGACTGGGGACCTGAGCTTGAAGGGTACACACTCTTGCTAGAGTTCCTTCCATCCTCCTCTCTCTGCTTCCTGGCCTTTAGCGGCTGATCACCTTTTCCTCTGCCATGCCCTTCTGCCCTTCTTTCACGCTATTCTGACTTGGGACTTTCTCTACCATGGAATGAAACTGTGAATCAAAACGAACTCCTCTGTGTGTGTCAGGTATTGTGTCCAATGGTGGGAAAGTGGCTAAACCAGTCCCAACTCATTTTTAGTATGGTCCTCTCCCTTTCCTCTGCCTCTGAGTTCACACTTTCTGAGGTCTACTGTCCTTGGACAACCAGTCCCTTGTTCTCTGCCTGGCTGAGGGAGAAAGTGCTCAAAGCTTAACTGCTTCTTACACAGTGTGTGGTGCTTCAGGACATCTTCTGTTTGGTCCCGCTGTTTGGCGCCCCTTCTTTTTCAGAGATCTGTGATACGCCTAATCCCTGGGATGTTTCAGAACTCTGCAGTGTAAACCCATCAGCTTCTTTGGACTTGCTTCTGTCCTGAAGCGTGCGTTTCTGTGGTCTGCTCCAGCATTTTGTCGCTTTCCACCGTTTTGTTGGCATTTCTTACCTGCTGGTGTTCCCTCTCCTGTCCTCTGCAGCTCTGTGGGCTTACTTCTGTATTGCCTTAGTGCCATTTCAGAGAAGTTGCAGGGAGAGCAGATATGAAAATATGCATTTCTTCTGCCATACTGACCAGAGGCCCCGTTTTTAATCTCATGGTTTTAAGGAGAAAGTATTCATATATCTGCGATGACAAAAATAGGTAGTTTTATTTTTTTTAATTTTTTTTAGCAGAGATCATTTCTGAATGTTGAGAGGATGGCTTTTCTTTTTTTCTCTTGCTCATGTTTTTGAACTAGTTTCATGCATTCAGATTCTTTCGTCTATGGTTCATTCAAAATTTACATTATGTCTCTATGCTCATCTTTTTCTTTATTTTGTCTTTAGATACATTATGCAGTCCCTTCATTATGATTGCTATTTCTTCTTTCTTTTTTTTTTTTTTTAACCAGAGAGATTATTTATTTATTTATTTTAAGATTTGTTTTTTTCTTGTTTCAGAACTTTTGTTTCTTTATTTTTATGGCTGGCTCAGCCTGCCCTGAGGGCAGGACAGGTGCAGCATGTGGTGCCAGGGATAGAACTGTGGTCCCTGCCGCTGCCTGCAGCCGCTTTAGACCACTGAGTCATCCTGCCATGCCCCAGAGAGATTATTTGTGATCTAATTTCTTCTATAGCCTGATGGAGTTGTTTCTTTATTTCAGTTGCTATCATTTCGGACATTTCAACTATGTGACTTCCCAATTTCTTTTACGTCCTAGATAACTTCAGTTGCATATCCAGGGCTGTGTTAGTTTCTGCTGGCTTTTCTTGGGCCACAAGTTGAAGAGACTTGGGTGATAACCTGGCTAACAGATGTCGTAGTCACTTTCCCACTCTGGGATGCAATATCCAACACCTATGATTTAGAGGAGGAGAGGTTTCTATCAGCTCATATCATCAGTACTTCGGCTCCAAGGAAGGAAGGACACTGGGGAAGACCCTGAGCCTAGGAACCTGCTTATATCATAGTGAGGGAAGCAGAGATGAGAGGAAGGAGCCCGGGGAGGAGTCAGAACCCTCAAGTCATCAGCCGGTGACCTGTTTCCTCTGGCCAGGTCCTGTCTCCTCACAGCACATTCTACTTGGATTCTTCATTGTGTCAACTCACTCATGAGTCTAGCAACCCAGTGATACTAGCATCTTCCCAAAGAACCTCTGGATATATGAGGCCTTCAAGGGGGAGTCCTGTGCAAGGTATAACATAGAAGCACACTGCGTTGTCCACAGTAGATTAAAAAACCACATTGCTCCCTTCATCTCTCCCCTTCCGGGGCTTGCATATTAGAATTCCACAGACATGTCTTCTTCTTCCTAGGATGATGAGTGGTAGTGAAACCATTACACACATGCTGCCGTGGGCTGTTTGTTACCACAAAAAGCTCTGAAAGGTTCGCCACCCCATCCTAGAGCATGAAACTACTTGAAGCAAAGGATGTGTGCCTTGCTGAGGGGCATGCTACAGTTTAGAAATGAGATGTCTTCTGTGTGTGACAGGCTTGGTCCATAGTCCATGGTGCTCCCCACAGGAGGTCACCCTTAGGAGGTCGATTCTAGTGGGAGGAAGTCAGGTCCCTGGGGAGGACCCTTGGAGGGGATGGGGACCCAAGCCCTTTTCTGTCTCCATCGTTTTGCACTGGTTTTAGGGATATGTGCCATGGCCACTACCCACTCTCACTGTGGTATGCCACAAGACAAAGGGCAGCAGGCTGGTGACCATGGGTGGGAACCTCTGAAACCGTGAGCTGAAATAAACTTTTTATTCTTTTCAAATTCATTTATCTGGGGAGATAGCTCCCTGGCACAAGTGCCTGCCTGGCAAGGTCATGAGTTTGAACCCTGGTCCTGCCAACAAAACAAAACAGAACAAAACAAAACAAAACAAATCCATTTATATCAGTTATTTATTATACAGAAGAAAAGCTGACTATCAGGAGATCATTGTTCTTCGCCTTACAGTGCTTTTCATATAAAAATCCATGGGAGAAAGTTTCCATAAGCAAGAGGCTGGTTTTTATTCTAGGAATACAGTGGAAAGTATACTAAACTAGCTACTAGGAAGCTCAGAGCCACAACTGTGCTGCAGTTCTAGGCAGTGCCCTCTTGAAATCTCACTTAGGCATCTGTGGTCTTTGCGTTAGTTTCTTGCTGTGCTGGGCACAATTGATATGGCTTAAAATAATAAGAATTTATTATCTTCCACACTGGTAATCAGAAGTTCAAAGTCAGTTTCACTGGGCTGAAATTCATTGATTGGCCGGCTTCTGTTCCTACTGCAGGGCTATGTTGGTTTGAGATTACGAGTAGTTTTTTCTTCTTTTTTGAAGGAGTGAATCCACTTCCTTTCTTCTCGCAGCTCTGAGAGGCTGGTGCTGTGGAGTGGCTGGGGCTCCTGCTTCATCTTTGAAGCCAGCAGTGTAGCATCTTCGCTCCCCTTTGATTCCTTCTTTTGTCCTTAGTCCTCAACTCGCTGACTTTGATCTATCTATCCCCTCTTATAGGAAAGGTCCAAAAGGCCCTTAGGATTATACTGTGCCTGCCCAGTTAATCCAGGAAAATCGTTTCACTTCTAAATCCCTAATTTAATCACACATGCAAGCTCTCTTTAGATCAGGTAAGATCATCTAGCCCCAGGTTCTGGGGCTCAGACCTGGACATTTTTTGGGTGGACTTATCTAGTCATTCCTATTCTTTTTGATATGGACTATATAAACTTGAAATTTTGATTCTCTTAGTAAAACTGTCCCTCTGCTTAGTGTCCTGTGCTAGTTTTAACCCCCCTGTCTCATTGACCAGCCCTACTGTCTACTAATCATTCACATCAGGCATTGTGTTCCTCCCGCTCCCTCACATTCACACCCAGCACTTCAGGCCATCCTGTTGTATTTCCTTTTAAACTTGTCAGCTTGGATCTGGAATGTCCTCTGAAAGCTCAGGTACTGAATGCTGGATCTTCAGCTGGTGGTGCTATGGAGAGGTAGTGGAAACTTCAGGAGGTGGGGCCAGGTAGGAGGAAATAGGTCATTGCTGGTATGTTCTGGAAGGATATGGAAGGATTTGCTGCTGTTTTGCCCCCTGGATACCATGAGGTGTCCAGCTTTCCTCTTTCACAGCCTCTGCTATGTTTTCCCTCACCACAGGCTCAGAATGATAGGACTAAGTGTCATGGACTGAAGCCCCTGAAGCCGTGAGTCAGAATAAATATACTCTCACTGAGCTGCCTGTCTGAGGTAATCCTCACAAGAATGGAAATCTGACTGATACAAAGAGATGGTCAGAATCTGGCCATATCATTTCGTGGCTACTGCCACACCTTGGCTGAGCCACCTCCATCTCTTTTCTGAACTACTTTCATAAAGCCTTCTAGTTTGTCTCTCACTTTGACTCTTGCCTTTCTGTAGTCTAATCTCCACAAGTCAACCAGACTTTTAAAAGACACACCACAAGCCACGTTACTTTTGTGATTACTATGCTGCAATCATTTCCATGTTACGTTGAAGAAAACTGAACTCCTCATCGTGGAGTCCAAGTCCTCCCTCTGCCCTGCCCTTCTCTAATCTCTCTCTCTTTACCACATTGGGCCACCTTGGGCTGTGAGTCTCTACCTGTCCCACACTGTGCCTGCGGTTGACACCCTTCCACCAACATTTCCTTGACCGAGTCCTTGCTAAGCTTTTGGTCACAGGTGAAATGTCTCTTCAGAGAAGCCTTCTTCCAAACACCATCTTGTCACAATCCTCCCACCCTGGTTCCATGAAGTTTCCTCTACAGATCAACCCTGTCACATGGTCTCTTTAGATGTATCACGGTTGATAATTACCTCGTTGCTCTTTATATCATTTATCTTCCCCATCAGATTGCTGATCCTCTGAGGGTGTATTTTTGTCTTGATATCACTGTGAGTGCCCCCTGGGTGTGTGGCATTAAGGCTGCATGTCTGTCCTAAAGCACCCTCACCCTGACTTTACCTCAGCCTCTTACTTCCACTCTTCATTTGTTCTGATTCTCTTAATTTATATTGCAGAGAGAGAGAGAGAGAGAGAGAGAGAGAGAGAGAGAGAGAGAGAGAGAGAGAAATTCCTACGTTACTTAGGACTGTAGGGTCAAGCTTCTTCTGCTCCTGTCCTGTGCAGTATGGGTAAAATGAAATTCTTTTATTAGTTACATTTTCCCAGAAAAAGTGAGAATTCACCCCCGAAGGCCAGAATAGGTTATGGGCTATCTAAAAAGAAAACAAGAAAGCTGTTTTGGACCATATATTAAAATTGCTTCTCACAGTCATGTAAAGTGTATTTTTATCCATTGAGATCAGAATATCTTTTTAAAAATTTTTGAGAGAATAATATGGCACCGACTGCTTTTTCCCACTCCCTATGGCTAAGTCTGGAAAGAAGAAAAATTTGGGCTCTGGTTTCCAGGGAGCAAGGACAAGTTTCCAAACTCCTCTGCTTGTTGGAGGTGAACAGGGCCCTCGAGAAGAGCAGGGTGTGTGTGTGTGTGTGTGTGTGTGTGTGTGTGTGTGTGTGTGTGTGTAGGAGAGATGCCCCGAAGGAGCACTCTGGGAGAAGGAGGGCTTTTACTCTTCCGCTTCTCCTCAGCCCGGGGCCTAGAGCCCAGAGGGCATCCTAATTTATTCTGGGGCCCAGTAGTCTTATTTCTTGGTGGAGCGCCTTTGACTTGCCACCTCTGCAGTTCCATCCAGGGCCTTGACCTCGACCCAAGGTGCTCAGCACTGCTTGTGGGCCTGGGCTCTCCGCTGCACCACAGTAGCCTGAGTGGGTCCCAAACTGGTCAGCTCTCAGGACCTCCTTCTCTGTAGGTGCCACATGCCTGATTTATACACAAACATGATTTGCCTGATTGTTGCAGTCGGGGCCTGGAATAATTTTAATTAACAGGAAAATGGTCCTCAATACACCGATTAGACCTCTTCAGGTACAACAAGATAAAAGCCTGATAATTTGGATGGAGTACTCTTCTTAAACATCTACTCTAGGCACAGCAGCCAATGGGAAGGCCAGGCTCTCTCCCACCTGATCCAATGAGTAATTAAGGGAAGGCTTTTTCTTCCCCATCTCTCCTCTCCCTCCACCCCGCTCCCCAACTGGAGCTTAACAGGTTGGTGGTATAATTTGGAGACTTTAAGGGGTGTCACTGTAGGAGCTTAGGCAAGAATCAGGGCATCTTCTGGTTCCCCAGGCTTGAACCCACTGGGCTTAGAAAGCAGGCAGGTGAGAGGAGGCAGGAGCTGGAAGCAGGCGAGGTGGGCGACGGTGTGAGCAAAGTTTGACAAGAGCCCATGGCCATGAGCGAGCTGGGCACGCAGAAGGCCAGCGAAGGCGCGGTCTCTCGCCTGCTCAATGTGGTAGAAAGTGAGCTCCAGGCGGGGAGGGAAAAAGGAGACCCCACAGAGAAGCAACTTCAGATCATCCTGGAGGACGCACCCCTGTGGCAGAGGTTCAAGGAAGTCACTAATGAAATGATCGTGACCAAGAATGGCAGGTGAGTATCTGCTGCCTTGGTGGGGCTGAGCGGCTCTGCGAGGGAGATGAGACCCCTTGAATATTGAAGAGGCTGCCGTTCCTCACTCGGGCAGGCGGCAGGGTCTGATTAATGCACAGAAGGACGGGCTCACGTGGCTGTCAACTTAATTAATTCTCTGAAATCATCAGAGAAGTGGAAGATGAAGCCACCTGTCTTACAGGCATTTGGAGTGGAGAAATTCTGGGAAATTACTGTAAAGGGGAGGGCATGCCCCTTGGATTGGGGAAACGCACTCATATGAATGTCAGAAAGTAATATTAAATTTTGACTGGCTGGCTACTTTGGAAAGGACTCGCGTCCCAGCTCTGCTCTGATAATGTGAATGTCAGTTCTGTTTGGAAACTGGATGGCTTTCTCGTAGGCACTGAGAGAAATTTTTGACTGGCTGAAGATTGAGGAGCCAAAGGGCAGATTTAGTTTCATTGCCTGTCGCCCCATCTGCTTTCCAGCGTGTGTGGAGTGAGCGTTCATTTGCAGTTGTGTTTGTGACGATGCGAGAGCCTCTGTGGGAGCAGAGAGTGAGTTCACGATATACAGCCTGAGAAGAGCGAAGTTGCTCTGCTTCTTTTCCCTCCTTATTCCACCAAAGGGGATTAAATGGAAACGGAACTTTTGACCTTTCTCAGATTCTATTAAATCTAGCCGGCTAATTGGTCGTCCAGGTAACGTTAGAAGCCTTTGCTTCCTGGAGGAGTTGGAAAGGTTTTGAGAGAAAGTCTTGCTGCTTGCAGCCTGTGGCTCCAGCATTCAGCTGAGGCTCACACAGCTTCAGGTTCCCATGGGTGCGTGGGTGCAGGGCACCAGGGACACCGCCTGCAGGGTGAGCTGGGGCAGGACTGCCCTCCGGATAGTTTGAGAGAAATTTTGCCAAGAGAGAAAGTTTAGGGCAGCTGAATTTGTGGAGAGCTTTTGAGCCTGGGCAAAAAGCTCCCGTTCCTGTGTCTTGGCTGTTTTAGAAGAGGGCATGGCATAGGAAACGAACTATTCCTTGTCTGCCCGGTAGATTTATAAACGTGAGCACTGTCAGTGCCGCTGAAGTGCTGCGTGAGGGAAAGCTGTGCCTGAAGGGAGGGCATTTGGACAACGGGGACGAGGCTGGCCGGAGGACCTTGGGCAGGGCCTCATATTACCATTTTTCTCTCTAACTAGGTCCCATACTTATGTGATATAGGAAGTTTATTGCTTGTAATATTTATAATTGTAACTATACACGTTCCTTCTGCTTGAGCAGTATTTAAACACCAGTTTTTGCCCCTTTGGTAGAAAGAAATATAAATATGTTTTTGATTTCAAGAAAAGAAATTCTTTTTTGCGGTACTGGGGATTGAACCCACAGTGTTTGTTTGTACTTAGGCAATTTCTGGCCCCTACCCTCTTTCAGCAGGGTCTTGGTAACTTGCTAAATTTAATTGTATTTAATTTCTTTTCTGTCAAGGTCAGCAGTGATACAATTCTGAAAAACTTTATTCTCTCTGAGTACATGTAATCCTTTGGTTTATTATTCTTAGTGCTTGCTAGTTATGTTACTACTTAGACTTGCTGCTGTCCGATTGTCAAAGTGGCTGTAAATTATTATGAAATTACTAAAATCACCAACTGAAGCTGCATCTCACCTGCCCTGACCTGGGCTCTTGACCTCTTCTGCCCCTGCTTCACTCCCTTGTTGTTCCTGGTCTTTTCTCCATCCCGTTTTCCCTTCTTTTCTCCTGGCTCCTACGGGTTTATATTTTTTAATCTAATGAAAATGAGATGGTTGAAACTACATCTCCTCACTTTCAACAAGGAAAAAGTAATGAAAGAGCAGCTTCCAGCTCAACTTAATAGGAAGTTATGTCAGAATGCATTTTCACCACTTAAGAAGTGTTTCTTCCTTTTCTCACTTAAGTAAAAAATTTCCCCATACTTAAATTTCTCCATGCTTAAGATAATTTCTTCTCAACTATGTAAAAAACTATTTTCTGTGACAACAATCTCATTGTGATCACATTTGCTCTTGTAATGCTCTATATTTTCCCCTCCTCCAAATGAAATCCCCATTTCCCCCAAAGTAAGACCTAACAGGAAAATAATCAGCGTTCAAAAACCAGAGATGAAAAATGCCAGCCCCCGTCAGTCCAGCCTGGCCTTTCCTGCCTTGAAGAGAGGCTGACGCTAGGTGGGTAGGGGCGGGTGATGGGGGTGGGGGTGGGCGGGGCGGGGTGGGGCGGGGCGGGGGTAATCTGCTTGGGGCTGACTTTTTTTTTTGTACCAAGAATTGAACTCAGGACCTTGTGTCAGGCCTAGGGCTAGCATTTTTAAAAATCAGGTTCTCAAGCCTTATTATTTTCTTATTAGGTCTCATTTTCAGGGAAACAAACTCATTTTCTTAAAGAAATCTTTTCCCTACAGTCTTTGAAACCCTTAGGGTCAACGTATTTCCAGAAGATTAAAAATTTTAGATAGAGAGTGGAGACAGTCCTAAGCAGCAGATGCAGTTGTGAGCTTGGCTGGAATTCCTCTCCGGCTCACTTTTGTAGCCCAGGATGGTCTCCAACTCGAAATGATCCTCCTGCCTCAGCCTCCCAAGTGCTGGGATTACAGGCATGTGTCACCATGCCTGGCTAAAGTGTTTTTTTTTTTTTTGTCGTTTGTCATTCTTGCCACCTTCTGAAGCCATATATTTCCACCACTCCCATAGCCCCTGCCCCCAGTGCTGAAAGGTCAGCATTTGATCATCTGATGGCAACTGTGCCCTCCTGGGAGGTGGGGGTGTTTACAAGTGAACCGCCTGAAGTTTGCTTTCACCCTCCTCCTCTTTCCCTGCCTGCAGGGTCTGGCTGGGCCTCAGGCCTCTTTCTCCCTGCACACCTCCTTTCCCAGGGCCTCCTCCAGCAGGGCCACCTGTCAAGCTTCCCCGTCTATGAAATAAGCCTCAGAGACTACCAAGCTTGTTTGAAAACCCGCCCACATGGTTGAGTGGTTCTTCAAACATACCTGTTAGGGAAGGACCCATTCCTCTTCCATATTTCCCTTTCTCTCTGCCCCACTCCCTGCTCCCTGGCCTCCCCCTTCCTTCTTTCTCTCTGCGATTTTCTTTTGAGGGTGGGTAAAGTTTGGAATTAGGATCCTCAATTTCTAAGCCCTTCAAAGACTCTGGGCTGCTCTGTGCTGAGCTATGCTTTGGAGGGAAAATGGGGTAAAATCAACTAGACCAGAACTTCTACTGGAAGCCTGGTCTTGAGTGGTGACCACTGACAAATAGGTGAATTATCCTTGGAGAGTGCGTCAAGGTCACTGTGGGACCAAACAGGGCGAGTTGCGGAGGGAGCAGAGGACCTCAGCCTCGGGGCTGGGCTGCACTGGCCCCGAGACCTGTTTCTCGCAAGTTTACAGGCTTTTGTGTGCTCTTCACTGGCACAGTGAACATTAAAGAGCATAGGGCATGTCTCAGTTCATTTATTAAGAAAGTAAGAATAGTTTAAAAGGTTTCTGGCACATGGACCACCAAAGAGAGAGGGCCATTAACCATCCTGCTATTTCTTCAGATATGCCCTCTTCCAAGAGACAGAACGCTCTGGCATTTTTCTTTTATTCATAGTGTTATTGTGACATAATTCACACCACATTGTGAGCCAATGCTTGTTAGTGTCTTCAGAGAGTTATGCATTCATCTCCACGAATAATTTCAGGATATTTTCACTCCCCCACACAGGAATGCTGCTCTGTTCACCATTCTCTCCCTACCTCAGAACTTTCCACCTGCTTCCTGTCTCTGTAGTCACCTGTTCTGCTGGTTTCATATCAGGGAGATCATACAATGCGTGATCCTTTGTGGATGGCCCTTCCCACTTAGCATAATGTTTTCCGGATTCATCTGGGTTCAAACACATATCAATCCTTCATTCCTTTTTGTGGCTGAATACTATTCCTATTCCATCATGTGGATCTAGCACAAAATGTATCCATCCACCAGTTTATGGACGTTTGCAGTTTTCTACCTCTTGACTGTTATGAATAATGATACTACGAGCATGTGTGTGTGTGTGTGTATTTGTGGTGCTCAGGATTGAATCCAGGGCTGTCACACTAAGCTATATCCCTAATCCCTTTTTATTTTTTATTTTAAGACAGGATCTCTCTATGTCATTAAATTCCACAGCCTGGGCTCCAACTTGCAATCCCCTTCTTCCAGCCTGCCCAGTGCTAGCATTATAGGTATGGGCCTCGGTGGGTGACACAGATTTTTGTGTGGGCTTATGTTTTCCTTTTTCCCACATACCTATCCAGGGGTAGAACTGCAGAGATAGTAACCCTGTTTACTAAGACAAAGAACTGCCAGGCTGTTTTCAAGGAGACTTCACATCTCATATTTCCACTGCAGCGAGGTTCCAGGTATCTAATGTTCCTGTGTTCCTGCTGACACCTATTGTTGCCTGTGTTTCCTCTGATAGCCACCCTGTTCTCTGTGAAGTGGAGTGCGCTGCAGTTTCCATTTATGGTTTTGTTTTTACAATTTTTTTTTACTTTTAATAAGAAATAATATGACAGTTTCAAAACACATTAGTAATACATTCACAATAATTGACACATTGCATATAGTTGTCCTCAGTAGTTATGCAGAGCACAGGGTGTTGACATAAATTTTCTAATCAATATTGGTAAGGAAAGAAAAAAAGAAAAAAATTTCTTCTCTTTGAACTGAGAGGAAGTAGTTGTATACATAGTCTGATGTTTCATAATTGCATTGGGTTACCAGTGAAACTGGCAATGTTGGAGGCTGTTGATTTAAGCCTCTTACAGCTCGTCATACTAATCTAGCTCTGCATTTTATGCCTAATAACTAAGCTTTTCCTCTGAGTGATCAAGGGCGAGTTAAAGCAAGACCTGTATAACAAAACAATTATCTTTGGTATCTTCCAGGGTCAAATCCCCTCAGGATTAACTTTGGAACCATGTACAGTGCTTTGTAGAACTGTTGTCAGTGTCAGCCACTGGGACGAGTCACGGCCATTGCTTGACCAGTTTGCTTTCTGTGAAAGCCTGAGAGAATGTTTTTTCTCTAGGTGACTCTCCCATCTCCTTGACCAGAAAATTTGGGACACCACTGAGTTATAGGATGTTACAGCACAGGTTCTCTTGTGTCCTGAGTCCTCACTGACCTTGAAGGGCTAGGGCCAAAATGTTAGCTCTCCTCGTAGCCCTCCTTTTCCGTTTACGGTTTTTTGATGCTAATGATACTGAGCATCTTTCCATGTGATCTCAGCATCTTCAAATCATCTAATAGCAGCAGGGTATGGTAGAGATTACACCTGTAGCCCTGTTTGTCTGGCAGACTGAGTCAGGAGGGTCACATATTTGAACCCAGCCTAGACAAGACAACTCAATGACTTAACAAGACCCCATCTTAAAATGAAACATAAAAAAGATGAGGAGTGAAGTTCATTGTGTTTGACTCACAATACCACGACAAACAAACAAACAAAAAGCAAAATATGGCTCTGTTTTCTGAATGAAGAAGGGCTGTTGCATGCCTTCTTATCCTGGGTTGAAAAGCCATGCTGCACCCTCATGGGCTCGGAAGACCCTGCTGAGGGTGGAGGGGAGGAAGTGTGTTTTCTTCAGCCACTCTGGACTTCTCACTCAGTTTTTTCCACAGACCTGGCCTCTTGACCCTCAAACTGTCGTGTGTGCCAGCTCCTGGGACAGCCAGCACGGACTTTCTTCTTATTTGGGTCTGAGCTCCAGAATCATCACCTGGCTTTTGTCAGCTCAGATCTGCTCCTGTGGCTCCTTCTCCTTTACTTTCTCTGTGACATCACTGGTCTTGATTTTTGTCAAAAGAGTTCATGCACTCTTGCAAACAGAAATGATGTCACAAACTGGGAGTGGTGGCACACACCTGTCACTTCAGCTGGGTAGAAGGTTGGGATGGGAGGACTGAAGCTTCATCTCACTACGGGACTTAGTGAGATGCTATGGGGTTGTAGCTCGGTGTGAAGGCCAAGCATGTACATGTGCACACATTCACACACCACACACGTTATTTTATAAATTAACAACAATCCATTTGCATTTTGTTGTCTGGTTTCTTTGTTAGAAATCAGGGTTCATAGGCAAGAAGACAATGGACTTGTGATTGTGCTAGGGCTTCCTGACACACAGCAGGCATTATAACACTCGTTCATTAAATGAGTATATGAATTTTTAGTTAGGTGTTGAGATTGGGGAAAACACTGAGGAAACTTTTCCTTTTTCTATAGCCCAACTATGTTAACTTTCTAGAAGTATTCAAAAAGAGACTGTCAGAAAAAGACTCAGTAGGCCAGGGATGTAGCTCAGTAGCACAGCACCTGCCTAGCAAGTGGAGGACCTGGGTTTGATCCCTGGTACTCTCTCCCATGTGGCAAATGAAACAGAAGAGAAGGCTGTAGGGCAGAGCAGGCCAGTGTGTGCTCGTGCAGCCTGGGAGTCTCAGCATTCTCATCTGTGAAATGGGCATGATAGCATCTGCCTCTTTGGGAAGGAGTGAGATTTAAATGAGGTATGGTATATGCCAAGTTGTAGGCATGGAGTAAATTGTTTTCATTAGAAAAACTGTTTTGTGTTAAGCTACTTCTTAGACCTGAAGTCGGAGCTGTGTGAAATTTGTTAGCATTTTGTGTCATGGTGACCTGAGACTTGCTATCATCCTGAGTAGTCATATTGGTGGGCTGGGAGCTTTACACATGGCAAATGAGCATGTTTTTATAGCATCATTTCTTTATTTTTTAAAAATTATGTGCATTACATATTATTATTGAGAAAAAGTTTGATGCTTTTAAGCTTCTAAATGGCAATTATACAAGTGTCACTGCTGTATACAGTAAAATAAAAATGGAGTAAACTTTTTAACACCTTAGAAAAAGTTGGAAGATGGAGACTGTTTCCCTGTACACTGCCTAGAAACAGACAGGCCCTGGTTGTCAGGGTAACTCCCTCTGTGCCATCTCTGGGACAGCTTCCTCTTCTTCTCCTTCTTCTCCT
>PVJA010018472.1:0-39773 GCA_004027025.1 Myocastor coypus | reverse complement strand
CACCAGTAAGCGTCATGGGCACTGTCTGTGTCCATGATATACAAGAACTTTGTGCGATAGCCTATCCCCAAACGGTTAGAAGTTCTGGTCATATATTCGCCATTCCAGTATTTATGTTATGTTTTATTCTTAGTAATTCTTTACTACCATGGAAATTTTTTCTTTGTACGTTCTTATATCTCTCTATATATATGTATATCTGATACCTTTGTATATATTAACCTACTCAACTAGTATGCGAGTACTCTGAATTGATTATAGATTCATACATATGATATACAACATTCTGGCCTCTAAGTTGGACTCATGATTGGATTTGAATTTTGGAATATTGTCTTGAAATATTTAACTTAATTTTAATTAATTAGGCCCTGTGTGGTGGTACACGCCTATAATCCCAGCACTTGGGAAGCTGAGGCAGCAAGATTGGAACGAGTTCAAGACCAGCCTGGGCTACAAAAGTGAGCTTAAGGCCAGCCTGAACTGCATAGTGAGACCCTTTCTCAAAAAGACAAAAAAATTAGTTAATTAATATTTAATTAATTTTCTGAATATTATTTAATCATACTTTTGTTTTATGCCTCATACTGTTATCTCTAGCTTACAATCTACTTATAAGACATAGTATGATATTTTCTCCTAGTATTAGAAACTTTAAAAAGAAAAAAAATATATACATATACACAACAGAGTTAGGATAGATACACAACTACTTTGTCTTAGTTCACTGAGAATAAAAGTTTGTACTAATATTGTTTAGACAAAATATCAGGTCTGCATCTTGTCCTCTGAATCACTACTATAATAACTACTATGAAGTCACAGTATTCATGGTATTAATTATCTTAACCATCCTACTAACTTGTTTTGAAAATGTTTCCTTGCTATTTTATTTTTTTCTCATTAAAATGAATAAAAAATATATAAAAATAAAATTAAAAAGAAAACCATCATAATGGAATAAGAGATCTAGACTGATGGCCAGAAAGCTTCCTCCAGGGCCAGCCTCGAGTGGCCCTTCTAAACCAAGGTATATGGAAAGGCAGTGAATTTTCAGGGTTATGCTTAGAATGCAAGAAGGGAACAAAGGAGAACACTTTCACATTGTGCAAGGGTATGACAGCGTAGAGCCAGAGCACAAGAAAGGGACATTGAGGTCATCTTCCCATCTGCACATGCCAGGTGGACACACTAAAGAGATGATGACAGGAGTGCAGCCCTCCCACAGGAGAGGTCCCTCCCTGACCTCTTCTAGGACATCAACACAATGGGAACAAGCTGAATGTTAGCATGTTCATTATCTTAACTGAACTCGGCTCAGTCAGACGCTAGCCAATGAGGAGAATTGTATAGTTCTGCTGTTGAACTTCAGGGCCGCTTAAATCTCAAGAAATTGCAGGGTTGTCAGAACAGAACTCTGCAACTCTTTCATAGAAGGTAAATTTGGCTGCAGAGTCTCTGACTGTCATTAATGAGCACGGCTCTGTGACTTCAGCAAGGTGTCTAGCCATACCACTTACACACATACACACACACACACAACGGACAAAGCAAAAGTAAGTGGGCCTGGAAGTGATGAACATTGGAAGGGCTCAGGAAACTCAGTTCCCACTGTGCGAGACCCCCTCTCTTTCACACTTGGACAATTCGACAATCACTAATCAGCAGGTGGTGCACCAGCCTAGTCTTCACTGTACGTTTCCCTATTTAAAATTTAATATCAGAAAGACCCTAGGCCAGGATTTATCTTCCCCCTAGGAAAATGTATTCTGACATGGAAGTACCAGAGGGCCTGCTTGATCTTCCAGAGTGAAAAACGATAAGCTGCACACTGGCCTTCAAGGCACTTCATGCACCACTGTCTTCTCTTCCAAGCGAGAGGCAGGGTGTTATGACATCTTCCAGGCACCATCCAGGTGGACTCACGGTTGAGCAAGAAATGCACTGGCACAGGGTTCTGGGAGAAACCAACGCAGGGCAAAAACAGTTGTACAGGCAGGAAATCTCTGAGGCACCATCTCTTGCTGTCTGTCTATCTGTCTGTCTGTCTCTGCCTCTGAGTTTCCCTAGAAACCTCCCAGAACTCTAAAAAGGGTCCTACAAAGGACCCTAAGGAAAAGATAAAGTTCTCACAGGATTGTCATTTATGAAGTCTGAAAATTCAACACTGTTTGCTATGACTCCACTTGGAATAAAACATACTCTAAACAGTGCATCCACGCACAATATGTACAATATGAAACAGGACAAGAGTGAAAACTTAAGAAAAAACATGGCAACATTATTTAAAAACTAGGCTAAAAACTAGAAAGTGCAAACTTCAAAATACATGAAAGAAAAATGATGGAACTTTGACAATTTCAAATGTAGCTTCCTATTCAATGGAGCAGGAAACAGGCTGAAATGAATGGCCATCAGCTGGTCTGTCCCTACAGGGATACATGTGGCTAGCCAATGTATGAGCCACCATTTCATTTCTTTCCTACCTTGATCAATGACCAATATCACTAATTATCCCTTTAAAACAAATGTCTTCTGCTTTCTACGGGTCTACATACAATTTGAGAGATTAAATTTCAGAAATATAATTGATATTCTGTTTTAAGATCTACGGAGAAGATGAGTCTCCGCTACTTTGCTCTTGCCTACATGTATTTATTTAAAATGATGCAGAAATGCTTACAAGGAGTGACTCACTATATTGGGCCAAATGGGAAATACATATTATTAAATCTGGCATGGATCCTGCTTTTAAGGACTAATACGAAAGACAAGGCATACATCAAAATAAATGTAATGCCAGGAAGACAATGGCCAGGAAATGACTGGAGCAGAGCAGGATCCAGTGCCATTATTCCTCACTGGGGAGAGCCAAAGCTACTCAGAGACTTCTCAAATCAGATTAAGGCACCTGGAGAGGTAGGAACAGCCCAAGCTGCAGACTATGTAACCGCAAGCAAGGCAGTAGCAAGCACATGGTACACAAGGAAGACACACAAGGTCAGTTTCACAAAAGAAGCAGAAAATAGAGTTGGTGGAATATAAAACGGGAAAGGCAAATTTAGTCCTGAATGTATAGGTTTCTCTGGAGCTAGAAAACAATGCTTGTTTTATGTTTGTTTGTTTTTCCTTTATTCTATATTCTGTACAGAATCATTCATTTATTCAACATGTAAAAATTTTAAGCAACACTTTAGTTACAAGAAAGAAAACGTAGAGTAAATCTGAGAAATACATGTTATGTACCTCCAGTGGGCTCCTCTACCCTACAGCTGACAAATTTGCCATCAATGATTTCTATGAAACACTGTAAAAAAAAAAAAAAGTCCCAATAATATGCAGAGTTTTCCACTGGAAAGTACCAGAAGGTCAACTAAAAATCAGACTTGCTAGAGAGCAAGATGTCTCTAAGGAAGAGAAGACCCAGCATTAGTTTATTTGTTTTAGATGTATTTAGTACGGTCTACAGGGTCCCACTATGTAGATCAGACTCATGGTGGTCCTCCTGTTTTCAGCCTCCCAAGTGCTGGGATTACAGGCACATGCCATCATGCCCAGTCTCATTCACCATCTTAGGGTGTTCCAGGGACAGGGCTAGCCCAGCATGCCAGGGATCCAACCCCAGCTGCTGCACTCTGCCTAAGCAGGTGCTTTAGTCTGCTGAGCTATCTAGCCGCCCCTCCCAATGGTAGTTTAGAGAAGGGTAAATGAGCATCCAGGTAATGATAAAGCCTGTCAAAAGCACTTGGGAGTGTGAGAAACACAAAGTGTTCAGAACACACACAGTAAAGGTAAGTGGTGTGGTGGGGATGGGACTAATGTAGCAGCAAAGAACAGGCTGCCCCAAGGAACTCTCAGTACATTTTAACCAAAGCCACAGGAAATGTGACATTATGTCTAAAAGTAGGCTTTAAGCAAGTAAGCTCAGCAGCAGCTGGTAGAAAAGATTGTCAAGCAGAAGTAACTGAATGATGGATTACCTCAGAGTCCAGAAACATGGTGTGGGGTAGCCTGGCAAGGTAGAAGTGGGAATGCCACCAAGGAGACTTAGTCACTTTGGAAACCCAGGAAAAGGGAAACAGAAGAAGAGGTGAGACATTTCACATTTTAAATGGGGCAGGCAAAACCAAGAACTAGAAAGCTAAGCTGGAAATGGCACGGTGGAAAATGTGTAGAAGGGAGCACAGCAGCAGAACCAGTGGAAAGAGAGGAGAAAACCTAGCAACTGAAAGCATGTCAGGAACAGAGGGGAAGGGAAGCCTGGAGATGAAGCCAAGCAGGGGCAGGAAGATGCGACTCTGGAGACCAAGACGGTGCCTCTACTAACACGACAGAGTCAGGCGAGGAGGCAGAAGCCAAGCTCCAAGACACTGCGTATGATCAGGCTGGAAGAAAAAATGTTCACCCTCCTGGGCTCCAAAGACATTTCACAGGAGCAGGGAAGAGGTTGGCAAACTGAAGAGCAGGGCAATTTTTTGGAGGTGTAGCCTTGGTAAGGGTAGCAGGTCATTAAAAAAGGAACTCAGAAGAGAAAATGAGTTTAACCAACTTTATTGGTAAGACGTTCATATTTTCAACCTTAAATCTATAGCAGAAATAATTTCTTTTGATTTGATTTTAAAAATCAAGAATTTTGGAGCTGGGGAGATAGCTCAGTGGAATAAGTGCTTGCCAGGCAAGTGCAGGGTCCTGAGTTCAATCCCTGGTGATGCAATAAATAAATAAATAAACAAACAAACAAATAAATAAATATCAAGAATTTCAATTTACCATCCTCTAAATGGTAGAGACTTTCATATATTTGGTGTCTATACCTCTGCCTTACTTGCAGGACTAAATTACCGACTCAACAGTCCCTTCTTGAGAGTTCTGTTTTCCAGATCTTAAATTCTATCTATGACTTCTCCTTTGTGCCCTTTTCCAGGTGCTACAGAGTTCTCTTCAGACAAAATCCAAAGTGTAAACTGTGTTTTAGAATGTGGTATTCTTTTTAAAACACTTTATTATTATTATTATTATTATTATTATTATTATTATTAATGTATTTAATTGTTGTAGGGTTTCACTATGCAGCTTAGACTTGTGGTGATCCTCCTGCTTTCAGCATCCCCAGTGCTGAAATTACAGGCATAGATATTCTTTATCTATGCACAGTGGATTCTGTGGCCAACTCAGCCTGCCCTGGGGTGGGCCTGGCATAGCATGTGGTACCAGGGATCGAACCACGGTCCCTGCACTTGCCTGAGCAGGTGATTTAGCCCACTGAGCTATCTCATTGGCCCCTAAAGTGATAGCTCCATAATGGAGGTGGTTCACAAACTCACTTTGTATGTTTTGCTCTTAGAAAAGAGGTAATTTTCTTCTAATTAAATCATGATAGAGATCAACAGAGCTACTCTGATTAACATGAAGGTGAGTAATAGAGTCCACCTACTGGTCTGTGCATTCCTCATTTCAAGGAAGCTATGAATGTCACTCTGGGCCCGCAGGAGTCTGAAAACTGTCAGTACTTTCTGGTCTTTGGCCCAGGTGCTGCAGTCACTGTTTAAGCCACAGTACCACACTGATAGATACTGTTTTATCTGTGTTTTGTGAATTTGTGACATTTCTCATAAAACACCTACGCAAGTTGTCTCTCAGATACCACACTGGAAACACTATATGCGACTCGCCATGATCTCACAAATCCTTTACTATCTTCATGCACTGCATGGAATCCCAACCAGAGATTCTCAGGCATGCACCATCTCCCTTCCACATAATTTCCTATCACCTGCAAACGTAACACAAAATCTCTGTGCCACATCACTGTGGAACACGACAAAAAAGAGCATGGGCCTAAACACACTGTTTAACAGGAAAAACCTTTGGTGGCATTTTTTTTCTAAGAGGTTAAAATGAGTGGAATTCTTTATCTACTAAATATACCCTACAAGCACCAAGTTACAGAATGCACATAGTGTCTGTGCAAAGTGAATAAACAGAAGTTTAGGGAGCATACTTGTTCATTCTGATACTGACCTGATAAATTTAACGGCCAGGCCCAGATCAGCAATACAGCAAGTTCCATTTTTCTTCACCAGGATGTTCTTGCTTTTCAGGTCTCGATGGGCAATAGCTGGTTTGCCTTGAGTACTAAAGATTTCAGTGTGTAAGTGGCACAGGCCACTGACAGAGGAGTATGCTAATTTTAGCATGGACTTAGTGTCAAGGGTGGTGGACTTCAAATAATCATAAAGAGAACCATTTTCATGATAGTCTGTGATGAGGTACAGCTGAGTCCAGGACCCTGTCCCTTTGATATCTGCAGCAATGAACCCTAAAAAGAAAAAAAAATACAAAGGAATTGGAGGCATTTTTGAAAAACAAGCAGGAATATTTCGTACTTTAAAATATCATTCTTTGTCTCTCGATGTCTCCTATTCAGCATTTCACCTACTTTCCTGATTATGCCTATAACAGTGTTAAATTATGAATACCAACCAGAGGTAATCAAAATTGTAGGGATACAGAAAGATTAAAAATTTGTGTCTGTAAATTCAGCCCCTTTCTGATCAGTGACTGATATATAAATTCCTTTAGAGTATTATAGTTACAGGTAAGCGCTATTTATAAAACAGTCTGGCACTAAGGCAACCATAATAGCTTCTATCCCTTCTCAAATGATACAGATAGATCCTGTCTAGTCTAAGAAACTTACAAGTGAATCAACACAAAATCTTACTATACATAAGCCCTATAAATACTTATAATTATACAAAATACTTAAGCAAAAATATGCTTCTTCAACTCTCTAAAAAAGCTTTAGAAATTCTAGCATTACACGAGCAATTCCTGTCTCTGATGCAAACACATTTGAGAGTATCCCATGCCCAACGCACTGTCCACTTGCAAAAATGCCTCATTCATCTCTCCTCTACTGTGTCACATTGGAAGCATGTGCAGCTCTCGGGCTAATATCAAGAAGAAAATATCCGTATGCTTCATAATAGGTCTAGACAGATGAATTAATATGCAGATGCCAACAGATAAAAAAGAGAGGGAGGCTAGAAAATCCCAAATGTCACCACAGACTTTTACTCACCCAAAATGTTTTCATGCCTCATCAGCACTGTCTGATATATTTCTGTCTCTCGGAACCAGCTGGCTTCCTCTGTGGTGAAGAACACTTTCACTGCTACCTTTTCTCCACGCCACTTTCCCATCCAGACTTCTCCATAGCGGCCTTTTCCAATCTGTTTCACCATCTGAATCTGCTTCGCTATCGTTCTTTGGACCTGTTAAATCCCAAAAACATTCTATCAGTGTATTCACAACTGCAGATATGCTTAATCCTCCCCCAAGAGAAACAATGCATATAAAATATGTTTAGTCACTAATTTTCTTTATACAGAGAAGTTATTTATATTTATTAATTTATGCTGTTCTCTGTCAAATGTGTTTGGGTGTGGGGATTCTGGCTGCTCAAAATATTGTTTTCAAGTTAGCATCATTTTTACCTATTATAAATTTGATAAAGGAAAATTTAAGCAGATATCCAGTACTTGGCAGAAAAGAATACTCTCATTCTCACCATTACAATGGGTTATTAGATACTCTGAAAGATCTTTTCCACCATATAATTAATCAGGAATGCAATAAAAGAAACAAAATTGCAATGTACTATTATGTACAGGAGATAACAGAAACTCTTCAAAGACAGAAAAGAAGAGAGGAAGGTAAAAAATGGAAAGAGAAAGAAATTGGGGAGCACAGAGCCAAAGATTGGAGACCAGCGCAGGGAACAATAATCATTAAGTGTGTACAAAAGACAGGTTGTGCCCAGGCAGAGAATGCTGTCTGCATAATATGCAGAGTCTAAACTTGGACCCCTTTAAAACTAGAAGAACATAATCTAATGTTTTGGCATGAAGCTGGTCCTACCAAGTGGCACTAAATTTGTGCTAGGTTTGTAGCATTTCGTATCTCTTTGTGAAAACAAGTCACAAATCCCTTCCTGAGGAGATTTCTGGTAGCATACTTTTTGATATGGTCTGTATTTAGATGTCCTCTCAAATTCTCATGTGGTCACAGGTAGAGCTTTTTAAAGAGGTGGCTGAATCTAAATATGTGACACTGGCATTGAATCATAGTGCAATGCCAGGATCAAGGGCACTAGGATGTATGTTCTAACTTGGCAGAAAATTTGTCTCTATTTTACCCATGCCCAGAGACTTTGCCTGCGACTGAGGTTAAGGGTGATGAATTAATTAATCTATCAGAAGAAATCTTAAATCAGTCTAATGTTGAGGTAGTAAATGGCTATGGTTAAGGGCTTTTAGTCAGATCTGTATTGAGAATCAAGAGCAAAGAGCCCAACAGAATGATTTAAAATGTAGAGTTGGGCCAGCAAGGAACCTCCAGCAAAGCTGTGGACTGCAAAGACAGAGGAGCAGAGATCCTCATTGCTAAGAAGGAACAAAAGGATATAAAAGGTGGCCTCAGGATACCACAAGCAGCAAGAGAACTCCATCTTTTGCAGCCTCAAAATTTCAAAGACTTTGCTTTGAGAAGAATGACCCAGTGCACCACATTCCAGAATGGTGGCAGCTTGGAGAATTTGTTCCTTGGAATTGGGTGCATAGGCACTAGACTCCTATAGGCAAGATTGAAAGAAGCCTGACTACTTCTCCAAATGGCAGCATACCTTGACATCATCCACTTGGCACTGGTTTGAGATGTATGTAGAATGCAAAAGTTGTAGGGTTAGGAAATTTCCACTCAGATTTCACAAGAGGTTTTATGTACTGCTAGGGTCAAGGGCACTAGGATTCAAGATGTCTGTGCTACCTGTCCTAAGTAGCCTGGATAAGACATAAGGTATTGAAAGGGCTGTGATCATCCCTCGTTGCTTTGCTAATTTCTGCCACCATACATTGTTTCTCCTTTGTGATGCCTGTCTACCATGCCACCTTGCTTGGAGCCAGCCAAAAATGAACTGAAAGCTCTACAATCTGTGAGCTAAGTGAATCTTTTCTCCTTCAACATTGTACATTGGATATTTTGTCGTAGAGTGGGAAAAGAGAGTAAAAAACTTTTCATCCCAAAACGATGATAGGATAAAAAGTACATTAAAAGAGGTCCTTCCTCAAGAACACTTGATCATGGGTTCAGTATAAAAGACTGTGGTACACAGGTTGGATCACAGGAAGAAAGCAAGGGAGGGAAAATAAATGCAGGAAGAAAACGAAGGAAGAACATGAGAGATGTGCTTATGGAATAAACATCTTAAAACAAACGGGAACAGAAAAGCCAAGCCCCAGATATTTAAGACCTCCAGACTACATACTGCAATTAACACCTGCAGACTACAGATAGGAAATGTCAAATAACTACATGAAATATTTAAGAACTAGGAGATGAAATGAAAAATAAGCAAGCAGGAAGATTACTAAAAACTGTACTTATCATGTGGAAGAGTTGTCAGTCAAAATGCATAGTGGCAGATGAAAGACAGTTATTAAAAGAACATT
Source organism: Myocastor coypus (assembly GCA_004027025.1). Taxonomy (NCBI): domain Eukaryota; kingdom Metazoa; phylum Chordata; class Mammalia; order Rodentia; family Myocastoridae; genus Myocastor; species Myocastor coypus. The sequence goes on along the minus strand of PVJA010018472.1, from coordinate 30,261 downwards.
GACAAGATGAAGAGAAAGTTACCTAGGCTAGAAGGCAGTTCCAAAAAGCTATAAAGAGCACAGTAAATACAGAGAAAAAGAAAATATAAGCAGTGACATCAAGGTTCATTGTCTATGCACATATAATCTTCTTCCTATTTGAAGTTATAATCACGTGTTTTAAGACACTAACATCAATCATTCCTTGAATGAAAGAGTTGCTAAACATCTACAGCAATTCACAAAATTTAGAGGACAAACATAAAGAAGCTAGGTTAAAACACTTATAAAATAGGATTAGAGAATTGAAGTGTACTCGTAAGATATGTGCTTTACATCAAATAAACATTTAGTTTTTCTTTTTGCTTTTTCAGTTTGAAGGCCAACCAAAACAAACCAGAATAATCCCATCTCGCAGCCAATTCACCTGCAGCTTTGCTCATTCCTTACATATACATAACAGATTTTATAGATTAGGATAAGGAGGGGAAAACTATTCTGTTTACCATATGTGTCTACCAATTAGTGTAGATTCTTTGCTTTTCTTTTTTTGCTGTTGTTTCAAAATGGTTGTTTTTTTTTTCAATTTAAGATGTAGTGCTACTTGCTGTCAGAATCATTCTTGGTACTCATATCCAACAGAAAGTGTTTTGGAAAAGCACAAGCATCCTCAAAAAATTTTGAAAGGGGACTGGGGCTGTATAGCTCAGTGGTAGAATGTCCCTGGCTTGAATCCCCATTACCATTGAAACAAAACAAAGTAAAATGAAGAATATACTAGGAACCATGCAGACAAGTGGAAAGAGCAAGTGAGCGTAGGCAGAGCAGCCTTCATCCTTCCCCTACCTCGCACCGCCCTGGGAGCTTAGCTTCTGTTCACTCTGCTCCTCATACAGTGACAGGAGCATCAGGCTCACTGAGCAGCTGGTAGCCAAGTAGAGAGCAGCTAAATTACTCACTTGAGAGGAAAATTCCCACATTTGCTGAAGAAAAACTGTGTTCCACATACAGATGTTACAAAGCACTGCACCTCTCTGTCTATGGAACATTTCCTAGCACAAACAGCTTGAATCTGCTTTTTTCTAATGATAATGTCTCTTATTCAATGAAAGTTAGACAGAATTGGGAATGCTTGGTAGCACAGAAACAACTTATCTCAAAGATTAAAAAGTACTCCGCATTATAGTCAGAAATTTGAAGTACACTTTTACTTTGAGATAACATCAAAGAATCTAAAAATATAACTTGAAAAATTGAAAACCTAATTTGAATTTTTATTGGATTAGCAAATGTGTCTGGCCTTTCTGTACCTAAATTTTCATTCAACATTACATGTGTAAGATCAATTTTTGAAAATATGATTGTGGGGCCCAGTGGGATGGCTCAGTGGTCTAAAGCACCTGCTTGGGAAAGCTTGGGAAGCCTCAGGGACTACAGTTCGATCCCTGGCACCACATGCTGTGCCAGCCCTGCCCTCAGGGTGGGCTGAACCAGCCATAAAAATGAGTGAATCAACAAACAAAGGCTCTGAAACAAGAAAAAAAATTAAATTAAATTAAATTTAAAAAAGAAAATATGACTGTAAAAATGTCCTGCAATATTTGGATATTACAGTAGCTCTCCAAGCATGCTGTTTAGGGGTGTTTGCAGTTCTCTCCACCAGGAGGGGGTTAAACTGTTGAAGCACAGAGCCCTGGGCGACTCTAGGTCATGGGGGCCACTCAGTCATAGTCACTGTGCGACACTGGTCTCTTCTGCTTCCTGGCACAAGCTGAGCACCTCTACGTCTCCATGAGCTCCCAGCAAGATGTGCCGCTGTCACAGCCTAAAATAACAGTGCCAACCAAGTATAGACGAAAACCTTTTAAAGCTGTGAGCCAATATATAACTTTCCTCTTCAAAGTCAATTATCTCAGTATTCATCACGCTGATAGAAAGCTAATGCCTCTGTACCCTATAATCACTGTAACTGTAGTTCTAGAAAAAGAATTACTTTATGTGTACTCGGTCCATGTGAACATTTAAGGACTCAGAAAGTGTATTTGCTATCCTAGGGTTATCATCTTACTCAGTGACAGATCAAAACCAGGCACCATCTGATGCCCAAGTCCATGTACACACTGCTATGTGGATGGGACACAGCATGTGGCCAAGGTAGTGGTTTGCACTTTCTCTGAAGATCTGAATCAGCAACACACACACATCCATGCACTCATGCCCTGACATACAGCTGTATGGGTAAATATATAGTTGAAAATACCTAGATACGTATTGGAAAAAAAATTTGCCAGAATCCTCACTTAAATAATGTTCAATGATTTTTTCTTTGTTTTTCACAAGGTCAAATACGGTATGTGTTACAGTAGTACATGCCATTTCTTATATAATATTCATTAAGTAACCTGTCATTACTTCTATATTTCACATATAAACACATAATGTAACACAGAGAGAACAAAAACAGACATTATCTTAATTCTTAAGAATTATTCTGATACTATATTTTGATAAAGAAATTGGTATCTCGGGCCAGCGAGATTGTTCAGCAGTCTAAAGCACCTGCTTAAGCAAGCTTAGGCAACCACAAGGATCAGAGTTCGATGCCCAGCACCACATGCAGCACCAGCCCCACCTCCAGAAATACTATATGTTCCAAGTATGTGGTGATATGTAAAGCATCACACTGATGAAATAAATAATGAATCAGTGTTATGGTGAGGTAGTCATTCATCTAATACCTGGAGAGACTGAACTTCTACATTGTTTACCTCACAAACCAAATGTTAGAATCAAACATGAAAGCTGCCATATTGAAAGTTTTGTCAGAAACTTATTGTCATATTGAATGAGGCTCTGTAGAACACTCCCTTCTGCAGTGCACAATCAAATCCATTTCATTCTTTTCTTTAATGTCTGCTTTACATTTTATAGACCATAAGAGCCAAGCTTTAGGAGGCCTATCTTTTGGGCATGGGCCCTGGCTTCTGCCACAGTCAACTGGCTGACATACCTAGGCAGAAGTCGCCTGTCGTGTACCTCTGGATCGATGTCTAGAACTGTCCTGTGCTATGTACTTTTAAAAAGAGGATACAAAATAGCAATAAAACAATTAGAAATCATATAGAATTTCACTAAACAAAATAATATGAATTCAAATGCATTTGTTGTATCGCATAGTGTTATCTTCAATTTATTTGTTTAGATTACCAAATATATGTATGCAAAATTGGAAAAAGAAAAAAGTAATAAGAAGTTATTATAAGAAATTAAGAAAAGAGAAAGAGGAGAGAAAAGCGGGAAAATGTTAAGCATTAACTGTTTTTATAGACCAAGAGAAACCCACAATAAAATTATCCAAGCCATCCCGTACATGCACACAGGTACATCTTTTTCATCCTCTCCTCCTTCTCCTATCCTCATTTCAGTAATTCCTTCCTTTTGAACAGATTGAGCCCATTTTCACGGTATTTATAGTAACCTTCAGATTGTACTCTTTTAGGTTCTTACATTAGGGAAACAATACAATGTTTGCACATGTGAGTCTGACTTATTTTACTTAAGCATATGGTCTCTAGTTGCATCCATTTACTGATAAAAGCCTCAAAATTATCCTTTTTTTTTATAACCGAATAATATTCTATTGTGTCAAAATACTGCATCTTCTTTATCTGTCCCTCAACTGATTTGTATTTGGATTGTTTCTAAGATCTACTTATGACAAACTGTGCTACCATATACATGGGTGCACATATATCGTTGTGATATGTTTTCATTCTTCTGGAAAAATACACAGGAGGGGAATAGCTGGGTTGAATGGAACACCCATCCTAGCCTCTTGAGAAATCTCCACACTTATTTTCACAATGGTTGTACCAGTCTACACTCTCACCGACAATGGAGAAATGTTTCTTTTTCTGCAGAGCCCTTCCAGAATTTGTTATTGGTTGACTTTTTAAAAAATCACTCATTCATTCATTCTGTATTCATTCATTTATTTGGCACAGGATCTCATTACACAGGTCCCAGCATGGACTTGTAATTCTCCTGTCTTAGTCTCTGCAGTGCTGGGATTACAGGCATGTGCCACTACGCCTAGTTTTGGTGGCCAACACAATGAGCCTAGGGTGCCAGGAATTGAACCCAAGTCCTTATGCTTGTCAGACAGATGCTTAGATTGCTGAGCTATCTCCCCAGATGGCTTCTTGATGATTTTTTCTAGGATGAGATGGAATCTCAGTGTTATTTGCATTTGGATGTGTCAAATAACTAATGATGTTAAACATGTTTGCATGCATTTATTTGCCATTTGTATTTCTTCATTTGTGAAATGTATATTCAACTCAGATGCCTATTTCTGGATTGGGTCTTTGAATTTGGGGGCTTGATTTTTTTAATTCATTATAAGCTCTAGATAAAAGTCTTTTGTCAGAGATAGTTGACTATAATTTTTCCCAGTTTTGGAGTTTTCTTTTTACTCTGTTGGTGATTTATTTTGACATACAGAAACTTTTCAAAAAGATGAGGTTTCAGTTGTTGCTTCTTTGAAGTATTCCCCAAGCCATTTGGTATTTGTTATGAACTCTGTACTTACTCCTATATCTACAAGATATCTACCTGCTTTTGCTCCAGAGATTTAGTGTTTCTACTTTAATATTTAAATCTTTGATCCATTTAGACTGTAGTTTAGTGCATGGTTGAAGACATGGTTCTAATTTTAGTCTTTGGAATGTAGAAAGCTAGCTTTTCTAGCACCATTTATTGAAGAAGCTATGTTTCTTCCAGTGAATGTGTTTGGCTCCTTAGTCAAAGATAAATTGGCTCAATACATTTGTAGTTGTGTCTGTATCTTGTAATCTGTTCCACTGATCCTTGGGTCTTTCTTTTTTTCTTTTCTGGTACCATGCTCATTTTATCACAGTAGCTTTATAGTATGATTTCAGGTCAAGGATTGTGATACCTCCTGGCTTGCCTTTGTTGCCCAGCATTACTTTTGATATTCTGGGTCTCTTCTGTTCCAGATGAATTTTTCAGAATGTTTTCTCTAGGTGTGTGAGGTATGCTAATCATGGTTTAATTGAGATTACATTGAATCCGTAAAAAAATTTTGGGAGTATGGCCATTTTTACAATATGAGTTCTTCCAATCCAAGAGCAAGGAACATTTTTTCATTTTCTGAAATCCTCTTTGATCCCTTTTCTCAGAGTAATGCAACTTTATTTCTTTTTTTTAGGGAAGAGTCTACAGGATGTTCAGGATCTCACTACTAGATCAGATTCTAGTGATCTGCCTGTTTACAACCTCCCAAGAGCAGGGATTGCAGGCCCATGCCATCACACCCAGTTTCAACTGCTGTTTCAATGAGCCCAGAGAGTGGGGCCAGCACGGCAGGCCAGGGGATTAAACCCCTGGCCCCTGCACCTGCTTACAGGTGCTTCACAATTTTCATTGTATAAATTTTTTTACTTCCTTTGTGAGACTGATTACTAAGTACTTCATTTTTTTGGATGTATGTGCTACATACTAACATTTACATCAATGACAAGCTGTTTATGTAAAAATTACTCCATGGTTATACCACTAAATGGTGTCACAGTTATCATAGTCCGTGTAAAAACACTCTACAATGTCCCATGACAACAAGTTGCTTGTGATGCATTTCTTTTCTTTTTTTTTTTTTTTTTTTTTTTTTTTTTTTTGTCTTTTTGAGACAGGGTCTCACTATGCAGTTCAGGCTGGCCTTGAGCTCACTTTTGTAGCCCAGGCTGGTCTCGAACTCACACCGATCCTCCTGCCTCAGCCTCCCGAGTGCTGGGATTACAGGCGTGCGTCACCACGCCCGACTGTGATGCATTTCTTTGAACCTGTCATTGTCATTAGATGACCCATGGCTGCATTGCTTCATAGGGACACTGAGTTTTAAGTGGGAACACGTAACGGCTACTGCCTGAAGTGGACAAACAAAACAAGCTAGTGTTATGGTTTATGTCTGATTGTTCCCCGAGAACCTCATGCAGTCATGGGGCAGACTTCTAAAGTGTGTGATTAACTCATGATTCACTGGGATTATGGTTGTGCGTGCTGCTAGGATTACGCGTGTGTGTACTATAGCCAGCCTGGGGCCCAGAGCCTGAATGCAACATAAGGGAGGCAGACTTCCTCTCTGTAGCCATCGGTGCCACTTTCCTCCCTTTTGTTCTCTCTGCTATTTACCACCACCATGAACTGCTGCTCTCTGCCATGTGCCACTCTGCCATGGAGCCAGCTGAGTAAGGACTGAAACCTCCAGTAACCGTGAGATGAATAAACCTTGCCTTCCTTCATTTTGAGTGTTGGGTATTTGTCCCAGCAATGAGAGAAGAGTAACTGAGATATCTGGCTTGTGAAATTACCCTATTTTTCAGCTTCTGCAGTACACGGCACATTCCCCATGGGGAGTTGGTTCCTGTCTGTAACACACCCTAATTCTCTTCTCTTCACCTCATCTCTTGACACCTTGCCCTTTTGTCAAAGAGCTAAAACATTATAGGAAATACAGAGAGAAACTGTACTCTTCACTTTCGTGGGCTATATTCCAAATGCAATATTTTGGAACCTAAATTACAGAAATGAGATTCTTACAGATAGTAGAAGAAAGAGCTGAAAGGTTTTTTCCTCCCTTAAATGGCTGAGCAGCCTGTTCGATGAACCTGACACTATACTGCTGGCACAATGGGTAGAAAATGTATTCACTGTCTCCAGTGATGACATTGGCCAACAAAACATTAACCCTGCTTAAAACATTTTAAACTATCATATAACTAATGAGAAGAAAATGTTAGGATAAAATATAAACCGGCTCACTTCCAGGCAACTGAGAAGTTCTCGGACATAAAATGGGAAGTGGATATGGAGTCACAGTTAGAGGAAGGTGCCTTACAGATGGCATCTGAAAGGCACCAGCTCGGGTCCTGCTGGGGAAATGAGTGCTCAGAGCTTCGCTCCTGGCCAAGAAAGGAAGGGTGAAGGTGGGCAGGCAGGCTAGGATAAGAGATGCAGAGGATCCAGAGACAGTGCCCAGTGTCAGAATGTTACCCAGCAAGTAGCGTGACAGGATCAAAGGCTTCAACAAGGCACCTCCATACCAACACGAAAGGCACATTGGATGGGCAAACAGTGAGAGGACAGGCCAGTCACAATTTCAAGCACAGGAACATCACACCCATTCATATCAAATGGGACTTGATGATTTGCACTCTACTTTATAAATTATAAATTTAAAATGTAATTATATTTGCAGCATAACAAAATTCTAAAAATTAAAATTAAGCCATTTAGTCATTAGAACTTGCGCTATTTTTTTTTTAATCTTAAGGGCCATATTTTTTACAATAATGCACCCAAACAGATATATACATGGTTTTTGGCCTCATCTCAAAAAATGTTTCTTACACTAATAACTAAAACATTATCCAGTAAGTCAAGCAAACAAGATACCCAAGTTCAGAAGCAGACCAAGAAGACCAGGGAAATCAATTATGAAGGTTACTAAGGAAAATATTCTTCATTAAAACTATTCCCATTATGAATTCCAACAGTTGTTCTTTGTGGCCCCAAAAGAGTCAGTTATGCTTCTCATTACAGCAAGTGCCTAGGGTGTGGTGTGCATTCTTGCTGGGGCCAGGAGTTCTGATCATCAGAAAATTAAAGCTCTTGTGAATGGAATGGCTAAGACCTTGTCCTGAAACATAAGCCCTGCAGCTGACAGGCAGTCACCTCCTTCCAAAGAACGACTCAGATCCCAGGTGGTTGTAACCCTTTTGCCTTCAAAAGCTGGGCCAAAGTGCAGTAACGCTATACCCATTGCAGACAGAGGGAAGATGGTCCCCAGTTTACTGTTTTCTAATCTGCTCCTTATCAGAATGTCTGAGGGTCTGGGATGTAACTATACACTTTCATTAAAAAACAAACACCTTACCCTCAGCATGTCAGAATGTTATCAGCAAGTCCTGCATCTCAGATCTGATGTCTAACTGACTGTGTGAGGCTTTCTCCTTGTCCTCTGCCCTATCTGCTTCAGTAATATGAAACCCTGTGTGTATTGGCATTTCCTTTCTGAAGGCATTTCCTCTCCATTGGAGGCATGTCCCTCTCATACCAGCAGAGGGAGGCCTGATCCACTGCCTGAGCTTTGGGACTGCTCGATCAAGTCTCGCAGCGACTCTCCTGGAGGAATGTATGTCTCATCCTGCTCCAGCCCGATGCTATACCGAGGCCTGGTTTCTTGTCTCTTATACCTAAAGATGATGGGATAACTTTAGAAACCGAAATACAGCAATAGGGGAAAAAACTTTATAATATACTCATTTTAGTGCACAAATAATATAAAACCAAAGCCACATATTTAGTGCATGTCCTTAGTTACAGTTTCTAAAGTATAAGTCCTAATTATTTAGCTAACTTATTTGCTAATAAACTTCATGTTTTTTTGTGTCCAAACATTTAAGTTTTTTTTTCTTTTAACTGCATATATCCAAACACATTACATTTTGTTAGTTTTCCCAGTTACAATATTTATTTTTCAAATCTTTTCCTTTAAATTCACTAATTAATTAAATATGAAACTCTTTGGCTTACAGAAAACACTGCAGCTGTCATATAAGGGCATGTATAAAACAGTAACAAGTGAAATAAAATTGAAGTTTAAAATGTTGTGCTTTATGTCTTTTACTATAAAAATAAATTTGTTTAAATAGACTGATCCATTTGAAGAATATTACAAATGAATATTAAATTTCTCAAAGGGCAAATAACATGTATAGCAAGGTATTTCATATTTTACAAACTAGGAAAGAAGTTATTGGGCAGCTGAACATAATTTATCATCCTTAACTGAACTTCCTTGATTTTAATTTTTAATCTACCAATTATGTTGAAGATATCTCAACACTAAGAGGAATTATTTTTGCCTTAAATAATAAGGACTTATTTGAATCACTCTAAGTTTAATACGATCTTTTCTTTGCTTAAAATCAAGAGTTAGAAGTCCCCCAAATTCCCCAACTAACTTAATTTCTTTTGAGATTAAGTATATTTGAGATCTTTTGATATCTGAAGCAGAACTTAGATACTTATCTTTTTATATATAACATCATTAAGACATATATTTGTCAACAGTAACAGTTTCAGATGCATTTAGGCAAAGAAAGCTGTGATTAAAAACATTGATAAGTAGAAGTACAATATTAGGAAAGGAAGATCTGGTCAATTTAAATTTTATGCCTTCACATAGAAAACTTACCTGAAGTAGCAGAATAAAATGATAAGGACCAAGAGCAAACTGCAGACAGTCACAGATATAAGTAAGGCCTTGTGATGTATAGGTCCATCAACAAAATCTGAAATTCAGAAAAAAGAATGACAGCTATGATACAGACCATGCTTCTACTTGGAAATGAGGAGTTGGCTCTTTCCGACAGTCCATGCTAAGCACTATATGCAAGAGGTGGAGAAATTTTCAGCACTTTAATTTATAAGAAAACCCACATGTATACTGGGAACCAAGTATTAGACTAGAACGAATCACCATTCATGTAACCACCCATTTCAGTAACACAGTTCTGAAAGAGAAGATACTTGATTCATGATGAACTCATGCAGAGAGAACGACAAAGTAAAACAGATCTAAAATATGAGCAAAAGTTTTAGTTATTCCAGAAGCACTTGGTGCACAAAGCTTCTGGAGCACTCTGTACACTGAATTTAGATTTAAAACCACATCTATATTCATGGTGTATAAAGGTAAAGCATCCTTCTGGCAGGCACAAAGGAAACTCCTCAAACGTTGCCAAACACATGAAAGATATCACCATATGCAAAGATGTTTTCCAAGGCATTGAACTCAGCTTTTTCACAAGTAAAATCACTTTGTAAAAGAACTGGACACATGCTAGACAAAGAATGTGTGATGCTTTGAAAGACAAACCTAATTATTAAATATCATCCCTTTGATTTCAAAGGTAATATTACAATGTGTTTTTACTACAAGTTAAGCAGATTTACTTTGAGCATGCTTTCTCAATTTTTTATGAATGACTGAGAGAACTTTAATACAAATACATATTTTCTGACTTTCCAACTCAGGAATTTTTACATAAAGAATCTTATGTTTTAATACAATTCTTATTAAATAAGTCACCAAATAACCAAAACTGGTTAATTTTATGTAGGTGGTCCTTAAGAACTATCTTGAGGAAACCTGACTGAAAGTCTAGTGCACCTATATAATAAGAGAACTAGCACTGTTTCTTAAGGGCAGCATATATATCCCTGAGAAGAGTGACTATCATTGTTTAATATTAAAAAGTACATCTCAACATTGGCTCTACAAGAGGGTTTCTAACTGTGCTGTATACTTGTAAATATATGGTCACCTAAATATTTGTATCCACAGTGACTTGCTGTATCCAAAGGGACTTACTGCAAGTTCCATAAAGAAAAACTGAAAGTCACCAAATAACCAAAATCACTACCTCCTTACTACTTGGGCTAACAGCTGAACAATATTATTTCAGTAGAATTTTGATGAACAAAAAATAAGTTCATGAATAAAATATTTTGCCATATTATATTACTTTACAAGATTATTTTTACTTAGAATATATTGAACATTTTCCAAAAGCAATAAATGAATTTTAAACTTTATACTATTGCATAGTATGAAGACATCCTCAATAGAAAGCCAATCTTCTATTCTTGTATATTTAGAAGATTTCAGAGATAATATTATAATGTGTCTTTACTACAATGCCAAGAAGTCAAGAGTATTTCTCTTTCAAGTATTTCCTACTGGTCTAGAGTAGCTATCTACCATCTTTCTCTACCTTCCCCCTTCTCCTACCCTCAGGTAAATCATCTTTGATTTTCACAAACACAAAAGTCAGCAGTGAACACATTTACACATACATCTTTGCATGTTTCTGTACTTATTTAATTGAGAGATCTAGAAGTAGAATTATTAGCTCAGTGTACATCAAGTTATTTCACTCATATTGTTGAATATCTTTGTGAAAAGCTTCAATAATTTCTACTTTATTATCTTGGGGTTTTTTATGTATTTAGTACAGGATCTACACGGTCTCACTACACAGACCAGACTCATAGTAGTCCTCCCATGTTCAGCATCCCAAGCACCGGGATTACAGGCGTGTACCACCACACCAAGTCTCCATCGCCATCTCAGCACACCCCAGGTCTACTTCATTATCAATGTGAATTTTTAAAATTATTTATAAATAGTTTCATCCTTACAAAAAACTATAAAAATAAAGAACTCATATATGGCCTTCATCCAGATTTCTCATTGTTAACATATTTGTTTTATAATTGTCTTACTGTATCAGCACCCCAATAAAAGTACATACAAATAATAAATATATATATTTACATTTAATTTTACTTGTTTATGCACTTTTATGTCTGTATTATTTTAGAATATTTGCAGTTTCAGTATAATGATTCTGTGATTTACAAACAGTTTGGAATGTGCTTACTAGGAGTGAAGACCTTGTCTCACGAAGTGCAGCACAATTGCCAAAATCAGAAAAATAACATGAGCATATAAATTGAAAATAAATCTTATTGTACTTTGCAGCATTTTAGAGAAGACCTGGATTACCCATTAAAAGGTAAAATCCACACATCACTGCACTTATTTCTTGTCAAAATCTACCTTTCTTCGTTCGCCTGAGCTCACAGCACAGAGTCCATGCTCTGCACGTGGAGCTGCGGCAGACGCACGCACCTCCCCTCCTCTCTCCTCCCCGCTTTCTTCATGCTCGCTGACAGATTTCCTCATCCACCCAGGGTATGTGAACTTTGCAGTAACTTAGGGCCCATACTACTCCCAAAGTATTGGCAAAAGCACCCTTCATCTTCAAAAGCTAAATGGAAAAATAAGCAATCTTCTACAAACAAACTAAAAAACACTGCCAGTTCACTGCAAAAAGGGGAGTTTAAGAGCTTTACCCACTAGAAACTGTCCAAAAAAGCCGTGCCAGGTTACACAATCAGAAGCAATAGATAATTATAATGTACTATGTATGTAATACATTGCTTAGTAAAACCCAAAACAAATATGTGGTTTTTAAAATTAAGCAAGCTAAGGGGCCGGTGAGATGGTTCAACAGGCTAAAGCACCTGCTTAGGAAAGCTTAGGCAACTGCAGGAACTGTGGTTCAATCCTGGCACCACATGCTGTGCCAGTTCACCCCCAAGGGCCAAGGCAAGCTGAGCCAGCCGTAATAATAATAAAAAATACACAAATAAAATTAAGGAAGCTGAAATTTTGTATAATAAATGACTTTACTAAATTTCCCTTCTATTTCTTACATATACACCGAAAGACTACCACCACTATCTTACCAATTTTTAAAATAACAGAAATTTGACTTCATAGAAAGCCAAAGGGAATGTTACTCAACTAAAACCATAGCTGACCACATAATTAGTAATGTTTTCAGTATATGAACACAGCATACTTTTTCATTCCAGCAACTCGATTTTCCAAGAACTATCCATTTCTGTGCCATTCACTTTTTATGGAAATGTAGATTGCAGATAACAGCCTGGCCTTTACTTATTTCACTATATTTCTGATTTTTAAGGGCAGGGAAATTTCAGAGGCTCTCAGGGATTCTTCCCTTACCTGTAGCATTTTCTTAAACGGTAGCAGTATCTCCTTATTTTTTTCTTATCCCAGTAATCCTATCCCTGCATCTCACCCTCTGCCTCCTTGGCCTCCTTTAGGAACAGCTGATCCTTATCAGTAACCTTCCCTCCCCAACCCCCTGTTTCCATTGGTCAGTTTAATCTGTCATTACTTGTGCTTCAAGTATTAACAATGTAAACATTCAAGTCCCTGCCAGAGACTGGAAAGGAGCCTTTCACGATACCAATCAGGAGGACAGCAGAGGCCACTGGTTCTCCCCGGGCTGCAGCACTGTTTCTGCGCAGACCTCCAACTGCTCAGGGACACAGAACCAAGAACTCCTGGGAGGTCAGGCTCACTACAGCAAGCACAGAAGGCCACAGGCAGTTTTGTAACAAAACTGTGCTCTGTTGTGCCGCTGTTCTCTGCTACGTAGAGCAGTTAGTGTTCCAAAAGAAAGGACTCATTTTATGAAGCTAGAAGATGGTTCATAACTGCAATGTGACATAAAGGAAAACTCATGCAGCCAGAAAGAATCTTGGAAATAACACTTCACCCAAGTCATTCTGCTACAGATTCTAGGTGCTACAGAGTGAGTCAGCAGGAGGCCTCTTGTTCTTAGAAGAGCAGAAAGTTCCTGAAAGCATACTCCTGCCACGGGCTGATTCACCAAGTAGCAATACACATGCTTACTTTCGTCAGCCATCAACATTCTTCTCTACAGAAAACCCTATAAGTAAATTATTTCTCCATAAGTAAAACATAGTCTCCCCTCCCCATCCTCCTGCACAGAGTGCTTAGGGGGTTATGTTCTTTATGACAAAGTACATTCAGGCCAATTTTTTTCCTTCTAGATTATTTTATTTAAGAAACAAATTACCTTTGAATTCCTTTCATCTGTCCTAAAAAAAACAAAATTAACTAGCCTGGAATTCAAAGATTGGCCATTTCAAGCAATACTAGCCCTACTCTACTGAAAGGACTTTAGCTCAGATTCATGGTGTGGTCTGGGCTGCTAAGGTGTGACCTGGTCAGCAGAGGTGAACTCCAGCACTCACCCGTGTACACCAAGTGCTCGAATACATTCAACATGTGCCCAGGAGAAAGGGATGTTTCTCTGACTACATTCTCACTTCCTGGAGAGTTGTTTGTTTGCCATTAGCCCTAGGGGAAAACATTGTAAAAGGAACCTGTATGCTGCTCAAACTATAGTCATCACAACTGAATGAGAAGAAATAAAACAATTTATAACTATAAGTCTCGTATTACAGTTGGCCTTACACTACACAGAAATTACCATATTGGAGGAGTATTTCGGATAAATTTTTTACTAAGTCAAAATAAAATGTACTTGCGTAATTCCTATAAAAATTTAAACTGATACTTACTTTTAAAATTACAGAAATTTTGTAAGAGCCAACGCAGAGTGCCACCTCAGTGAGCGGAAGTGTTATGTACTGCATCTTAAATGCTCATCTTAAAAACTGACCGTAAGAAGGTGGGAAGACTTCATTGCATCTCCTCCCATCTGCGCAGACCCTCCCCAGCTCCCCAGGCTGTCTCTGGTTTATGACGAAGGAGCTACCCTTGCTCTCATTCCTTGGCACGTGCCCTGCTCAGGAGAAGCATGTTATCCTACAGCATTCTGCTTTGTAAAGCAGACAAAGCAAGCTGCGTCTGGCACAGTGGCATACGTTGGATGAAGTGTACTGCTCTTTCCTCATCTTTAAGTGGGAAGAGCACCTTACAGCATTGCTGTGAGGCTCCTGTGGGTCAACAGCAAAATACTTACCACGATGCTTGGCTGACACTGATGATTTTAATTTCTCAATTTTCATGTATGCAGTCTCTTCTGTTTCTCCCACTTAAGAAATTCTTTTTTATTCTTCCCTTCACATTGAAGTATCACAGTGGCTGTGAGGCCCTGTGATTCCCCACCCCAGCCAGAGTATGGCCCTAGCTCGCTGTCTTATGACTGACTTTACCACATTTTAAGACTTCACTCACACACAGAGATGTTCCTGATCAGATGCAGTGACACCTTGGCTGTCCAGCAAACTCAAACTTTCTACTACTCAAACAGCAAAGCTAAAAAACATAATAAAGCAAGACAAAAACAACCTCCTCAGTATTGGTAACTGTTCAATGCTGAACTGAAATTCCAACTTGAGAAAACCTCTACAGGCTGAGGGTGAGTCATGAGTCCTCCCCCAGGGCCCAGAGGGGGTCGTTTCCTGCCAAGCTCTGCTCTCCCGACAAAGGACTGTGCTTGTGTTCATGCTTTCAAATTTTCACCACTGTGCTTTATTTGTATAAAATATCCTAACAGTGCTTTCAAAGAAAGAGATGCCAGCGGTAAGCTAAGAGGAAACTGGAGATCCCTGGTAGAGTTAGAGAGAGAAATCGCTGCAAAAATTGTTAAAGTGCTGGAAAAATGAATCCAAAAGTGGAATTTTGGGCCTCCAAATCAATTGTTTTATTTTCCATTAATTTTATAGGAAAAATATGTTCAATTCTCAAACTTTTCTGTGTTAGAACAAAGATCTATAATAAATTGAGTTGAACATGTGAGGTGCCACTGTGTAAATTAATGACTCGAATGTTTCTCATATCCTAGTGTACATTTTTTGGAAGAAAAATTTTCTTCATTCATTTCTATGTTCCTAACAACAGGTCATTTGAAAAAAACTAAAGGAACTATGAGTTTTTTTATGTGAAGCCTATGAATCAATATTATATAATTTCTGGGCTATAGCAGAAAAAATTTTATAAAGTATTGTTAAAGCCAAGAAATTCTATTATATTTTGTTGTGAAGATTTCCTTTTCTTAAGAAATAAAATGAGTCATGAAGGATTATTTTAATCCACCTATATAAGACTCAGAGCTTACCAGCTATAATGACAACAAGTCATTCATTCCACGGTGAGAACAGAGGGATGGAAACATGGGGCTATTTCTAACATGAAATCATTTGGAGTACAATTACTGCTATTTTAAATGAGAAATACTTATCTGAATAAGCCTTGAAATGAAAACCTTTACACATCTTCTTCATCCCAACAATATGCCATTATATGCTTTCAGGAAATCTAATATAGACATAATGAAATGTCGCACAACAAATTTAGCCCCTTACATGGTGTTTATTTTATACTTAATGTAGGCAGAGAGAGTTTAGAGGCAAATACAAGTTGTGAATAGCATTTAGGGATGAAAACAAGCAGTGTCTACAGAGCACAAGGCCTAGGAAGTGACTTCCCACCAGAATAAACAGAGGAGGCTAAAGATGAGCACCAGCAAGGAGACACGCAGCACACACAGGTCTTTTGCTTCAGCCTTTGAATGACAGATTCTGTCATCTCCTAGCACCCTCTGCCTCATCCGTAGCGAGTGACGCAAGCAGGCTCTTAAGAAAGACAACAAAGGGATTCAACACGCTGAATAGAAGAGCAGTCATGTTGGAGAGACCCAGGGAGAGACAAGGACTCCAGCACTTGTTTGCATCATGCTAGGCTTGCCCAGCCTGGAATCCTTCCTGGTCTTACCTCTGTTTTTCAGTGGAGGCAGTGTAGGGTGTAAGTCTTTATTACATTCATTCTTTTCTGTACAGCATTCAATGGATCTTCTTTGATGAGGAATAGGAGTATCCTAAAATCAAACCCATATAATTATTAGCAATTTTATTCTGGCTCAGCGTCATACTGTCTAAAAAAATTAAAAATTACCTTTAGAAAATGTATATAAAAGTAGAGTAATTTTTTTTATAGCTTGAAAATGTCATTTGCTATCAGGAAACTTATTTCGAATTATCCTGCCCAATCTTACTACAACTTTTGTAAACAAAATGACCATCACATCTATAATGACTAGTTTACACACACTGAGGAAGAAGTCTGGGCTTAATGAAATGTGGTAAATTGGATTTTGGGCATCATCTAATGAGTCACTGAGTAAGAAGTCAACAGCAAAATGAAAAGAATTCTGGATTTCAAAAAGAAAGAACTGTTACAACGAGAATTTTCAATTATCTTCAAAATTCTGAGCCACGAGCTAGCCGTTAAAAGCCAATGGATGTCTCACTGAGATCTTGCTGGAAATCTAGCCAACACAAAGATACAGAGTAAAACCAAGTTATGTTCCTTACCCGACACTGAAAATCTGAGCCTTCAAGTCCTAGGCATCCCGAAGTTACCACAGGCATCCCAGAGTCATCTTCCTCGATCATGGTGAAACAATAGCCGTCTGTGCTGCAGACCAGGAGGCAAGGGCAGGGGAGAGAGAAGGAGTGAGTGCACTGGGGATGGGCATCTCGGTTTCAACACACAGAGGGAGAAAACGAGTCTTCAGTATAGGTTACAAACCATTCAGAAAAATCTGAAAATTTCCTTTTAGGAAAGTGGATTTAATTGTCTTGAAAACACCTGTTAATACCTTCTCTACCTAGAAATTTGTGAGAAAGGAAAAATCAAAGTTTGAATACCACACGGTATGAACTGCCATTCATCACCATCTATACCACTTTCTGAACTTACTTTAGTTCTTCCCAGATAGAAATTCCTCCAGACAAACCCATGCCAAACAACTCAGAGGAAAGGAGCACTATCCTCAACTTCTATGTGAGGAAACTGAGGCTCAGAGAGTGAGGAATCTCCCAAAAGAACACCATGAGGCAGAGAGGGCAGGGCTGGCTGCAGGAAGGTGTATTCTGCTACTGGCTCTGCTGCTGAGCTGGTGAAGTGCGCTGCTCATTCCCTACTCAACACAACTGAAGCTGGGAAGGGGCTGGGTCAGCAGAGTATGCCGAGCAGAGCTGACTATGCGGCTGCTTCCTCTGCTCCATGGGCTCTCCTGCTCAGGAACAGAGGAAGCTTTACCATGCGCCATCCAAGGTTGACCCAGGAGGGGCCACAGGGCACCAAATAGAAATAAATGATTTCTATTTTTTGTGTGTTTTCCTGTGTTTATATTCACTTTTTCTATGGTATTTAGTCCTCTGAACAAGAACATACAAATAGTTCTATTTTATAAACAAAAAATTGAAAAACTGATCATTTTATGCAAAGTCAAAAATGATTAATGACACTAGGCAGAAACGGTGAGTCTTTGAGATACAGGTGCTCAACCCAAACCCTCGAAAACCCACTTATTTATCACAAAGCACCAACACTGCAGTTAAGCCTGAATACTGAAGTTGGAGTTCAAGAAAAACCCATACATTTTTTTTTCCAGAACCCGGGATCAAACTCAGGACCTTACACTTGCCAGGCAGGTACTTGTGCCCCTGAGCTATCTCCCTGGCCCCCCAAAAACCCATACATTAACTTCTTTTATTTTAAAAGTAACTAACATGGGGCCCGGCGGAATGGTTCAGTGGTCTAAAGCCCCTGCTTGGGAAAGTTTGGACGGCTTCAGGGACCGCGGTTCGATCCCTGGCACCACATGCTGTGCCAGCCCTGCTCTCGGGGCAGGCTGAGTCAGCCATAAAAATGAGTGAATAAACAAACAAAGGTTCTGAAACAAGAAAAAATAAAATAAAATAAAATAAAGTAAAATAAAAAATTATATATATAAAAAAAAATAAAAGTAAGTAACATGAGTGCCATAGGCTCATGGCTACTGCACTAAATAAAGCATATACCAATTTTTCCAAACTAATTATTATACATTGCAAACTAAAACAATAATTTTAAAAAATTGGTTACATAATCAAGCCTTGAATGAAGGTCTTCTTGCTTCATTCCCACAAGAGTTGAAGCTACACATTTGGGCTGATGCATGCCAGTAGACTCCCAACCCAAGTAATACCATGTCTTCAGAAATAAGTTATTGAGCTATATGGTCATCCTTTTCTTTTTTTATAAGCATGTTTGGTATTAAGACAGACACATCAATATAACAGAGGTAGAAGGCAGGGAGGATGGTATCAGCCATGATCTGTAGGTGTGTGTGTTCTGCATTCTGGGTAGCAGCATTCTTTTTTTTTTTTTTTTTTTTTTTTTTTTTTTTTTTTTTTTTTTTTTTTTTTTTTTTTTTTTTTTTTTTTTTTTTTTTTTTTTTTTTTTTTTTTTTTTTTTTTTTTTTTTTTTTTTTTTTTTTTTTTTTTTTTTTTTTTTTTTTTTTTTTTTTTTTTTTTTTTTTTTTTTTTTTTTTAGTATTTATTGTTTTTTACTGTATAAATTTAACAATGGTTATATTACATATTTTCATCATCAGATGGGTAGCAGCATTCCGCCATGCTCTGGCCCTTCTCTTATCATTAACATCCTTAGAAATGTTTTCCTGCTTTTAAGCCTTGAGTAATCCAGAATGCCTCAGTTTATAAAAACTAGTAAAGCAAAGTTCAAATATACTAATGAATAACAAGGACGAGCCAATGATAAATAATTTTGTCAGATCAAGGTCAAATGCACGAATATTTCTGTAGAAGAAAGACTGCCCCTGAACAATGCTTGCTCTGAAGTCCTGGGGGTATTTTAATCAATTCACTGAAAATTTAAAGCATGTAACTGTTAAAGACAATAAATATACCTGTTTCTTAGAAATTTGAGTAGCGTGAATAAACAATACTTGTGTAATTTTAAAACTCGTTTCCTATGTAATTAGATTACATATAGAACTTATGATAAAAAACATAATGAATGTTTGAAAATTATGTAGCATTTATTACAGTAAAGACACATTGCCATTAGTCAATCTCAAAATATCCCCCTGACTTCCAACACACTCATCTCATCACTCTTGCTATTCCTTGAAGCAGTTCAAATCCTCGTTCATGTCTTTCATTGCCCTGTTCTGGATATCTAGATGTCCTGATGTTCTCAGTTGACTCAAAATGTGTACCATGGGAGGTAAGCTTTGAGGAAGAGCCAGAGTCCCTAGGGGGCCTGGATCTGGGAACGCGGCAGATGAGGGTGCAGAGAGATGTGCTTGGGAGCTTCTCTTCTCTGCATGGTACTCAGCAGCCACAGTCAGTTTTATTTCCTGATCTCTCAAAAAGACACTCATGAAAGAGGTCTACCACAACTACTTCACAAGCTTGCTAGAAAGATGGGGAAAGTGCATCTGAAGCAAGCAGGAGTCCTTGCGGGGAATCAATGGCAATGTTTCTTTTAATGTGATAATTTTTTTTAAATTGAAACATATTTTGATCATATCTCATATATTTCTGATCAAAAGTAAGATCAGAAATTATCAAAAATAAATCCTCTTAATTTTCTGATATTATAATACTTTGGGGATTGTACAATCAATAGATAAAGTCTCAAGACTACTTCCTATGTTTCATGAGTTTCCCTTACTTAAAACCTACACAATTCATACAAATCGGGAAAGGGATGAGAAAATAAAGCAAAGCTGTTGGTAAAATCATTATATAATGTCCCAGGAAACATAAGTATTACGGAAAGTATATCCAAACTCCAAAATGTCACTTCCCTGTTTATGAAGAGGGAGAAGCCAAAAGTATAAGGAAATGAAGGTGAGAAAGGCCATAGAGAAAAGAATGTTCCATTCATCATAAATTCACAAAGGAATCAAATATTTAGTGGAAGAAGGAGGTGAGGAAGCCATTTCTGTGCATATCATCCTTATCAATAAAGTGAAAGTGATGTGCAAGCTTCTCTCTGAAAGTGCCTGAACTGGAAACCTGCAGGACATTTACAAAACTGAAGAAATACTTGTGAGCTTTCTATCCTCAAGCAAGCACAAGTGTAAACAAAACTAAGTTCCAACATCAAAAACAATGACCTCTGTTCATCACTAAAATCCCACTGCTAGACATCACAAAGGGAAACCAGTTCCTACTGATGGCTTAGTTGAGTGTACCACTGCCTAGATGCCATATTTAACTTAGTTTTATTTTAATAAATTATTACTTCATCCTCCCTAGGGTACCAAAAGTGCTAAGAAATGAATAATCAAAAAGGAAATCAAAATATAAAGAATGTAAACAAAGTTGGAAGCAGTGAAATGTGTACATATTATAGGCTAAGTCACTCAACTAGAGTAATGATTATAAAGAGAGAGAGAGAGAAAGAAAGAGAGAGAGAGAGCTGATCTCTATAGAGAGCCCTTCCTGGTCCTCGTCTTGCTCCAGGAAGTTTACATTTGTAACCCCATGGAGAAGTTATTTGGATCCCATCAAATTAATCCAAATCTGTCACACACTGTGTAACCCACATGCAGCACAGACACTAAGGCATATTTGTGATTATGAGGAGCAAAGGGATCCTAAATTCAGCCCTGATGATGGCTATCTGGATCAAAATGCTAGACTAGAGGACCAGGAAGGACTCTCTATAGAGCTCAGCTCTCTCTCCCTCTCTCTGTTTATAAACATTACTCTAGTTCATTGACTTAACTCACAATTATGTATACAGTTCACTGTTTCCAACTTTGTTTACATTCTTTTTATTTTGGTTATTCATTGCTTATTTCTTGCAATACTCTAGGGAGGATAGAGCAATAATTTATTTATGTAAAACTAAGTTAAATTCATGAAGAAAGGAGTGGCTTGAGGATGAGTGATTGTGAGAAAAGGAAGTAGGTGAGTGCCCGAGCTGGATTACAATATGCAGAGAGAAGGATGTAAAGAGAAAAAGATATGTAGAAAGAGTAATCTGCATTACACAATTGAGATAGTATCTAATGCTTTGGAGTCTAGTGCTTCAGCTCTGATGTTCAATCTTTCAAGCTCCAGGAAGTCATAGGCTCTATCCTGAGGCTCATACCAGCTGACAGTGTAGAACCTTGGCTCTTCATACTGCCTTGTCCCGGGTCACAAAAGAGACAAAGTGATTAGAATGGAATGATAGCTGAGCGTGCACCTACATGCTCAGTAGTCAGTATGCAAGGCCTCTTGACATGACTGCAACTTACAAAAAACAAAGCACTTGAAAATGTAAAGATTAAACGAGGTCCAAAAAACGATAACACAACTTTTGTCTTAACCCTTAAGTGAGTTCACAGATTCTTAAACTTGCACAATATTTCTTTTTCTTTTGTTTCAATTTTTTTTATTGTTTAAATTTAACAATGGTTATATTACATATTTTCATCATCAGATCAGTTTAGATTGCACAATATTTCAAAAGCAAAGGAATTTCTGGAACATTGCAAAGGATCCTTGGGGTACTACCCACCTCAGGAGATTTTTCAGCGCATACAAGTGAACATCTACATCAAGAGGGAGGTCTTCCTGCCCTGAGCCTTGGAAGGCACAAAGGCCACCCCTTTAGGTATGCAGACGTGCCTCCAGAGACCACAGGTTTCCGTAGCCTCCAATTTCTCAGACTGGTGGAATGAACTTCTTTCCTACATTACTGTAGATGGTAAGAATCAACTTCACAAGGCCCTAACATTTCCAGTGTCCCCTGCGATGCTCCTTTTTTGCTAAAGCCTCAGGTTTATTACAAATCTAGGCTGCTCACCAACAGCCAGCATGGGTAAGAAGGAGCTATTTCTGAACATTCCCATTATCTCTATATAGATTAAATTAACTATAAAATAATGATCAAAGATTGCATCTGATTTGTTCAACTAAAGGGTTGTTTTAAATTTGTTCACAAATTAATTATATATGTGAATATCTGCTCAATGTCATCTGCCAGCAAGGATTAACGGTTCTCTAGACAGATCAATATTTATTTATTTTTTCCTCCAATGTGTAACAAATACTAGAATTCTTAAGTTTTTAAAGTTAATTTTCTTTCATATTGGATTTTTTAAATGCTGGTTGATTTTAAGTCATTTCTAAATAAACACTTAAAAAAATTCAGTGTTCTAAAATATCTATTTTGTAATCAAGAAAATAATGTCCACAGAGTTTTTCGTCATAGGTAAATAAACTCAGAGATACCTAAAGTATGTATAAGTCCTGCATATTGCACTCAGTTGAGTGCCATTATTTCACCACCAGGGGTTCATCTGTGGAGGAGGCTAGGACTCAGGCAATGGAGGTGCTGAGAACGCCAAGGAAATGGGCCATGGCTTTTGCTTTGGCCTAGTCTATGAAGGCCACCAATCCCAGAAACAGACAGCTGCCCAACTTCAAGTAGGTAGAGCAGAAATTATAAGCCACCTAAATGTTTCCTGTCAATTGGAAAGTAAGCAAAAAAAAAAAAAAAAAACAAAAAAAACGATGATTATGAAAGTAATAGGACTTTAAGGTTGGGTTTTGTTTTCTTTCTTAGCTCAATGGATTTCTGTAGGATCAGAAGGAGAAGCTGGGTGTGGTGGTGTATGCTTGTAATCCCAGTGGCCCAGAGGCTGAGGCAGGAAGATTGCTGTGAGTTTGAGACCAGCCTGGGCTGCAAAGTGTGCTCAAGGCCAGTCTAAACTGAGTAGTGCTGGAGTCTCCAGGCTCACATCTTCCCAGGTAGATGTTCTCCCTTCCTGACCCTAAGTCTTTATGCTTTCCTCTAGAAGTGATTTCCTGTTGGCTTTGAGCTCAACTATGTCTCTTCAGCTGCTTCAAGAAGTGTTGTGAAACATGATCATGCAGGCCATGCGCATTTTCTTTCTCACACTTGTAAGCAAGGATAAGCCCTGAGCACACCATGCTGGAGAGGAAGAACTGAGCTACAGGGCTGCCTTCAAGGCCACCCAGCCCTAGTGAAGCCCAGCATGGCTGTGCTGGCCCACAAACCTGCCAGGAGGGTCATGCATGAGCTTTCAGGCCTCTGCCACTCTAGGGTCACGTGGCCAACATGTCAATATTCTAGCTACTCTTCCAAACGCCCATCTGAGCACAGGATAATGTCCTACCATCATACCTTTGGGCATCTTTACTCAGAAGAGTTGAAATTTTAAAACTCAACATGACCACATCATAGCTTCATTCTCTTCCTCTGCCCAACTTCAATAGAAGGCTCTGCTATGCATGCCTATTTATGTCCACGCTCCTGGAAGACCTCCTGCATCTCTCTTTCTGTATCCAATCTACTGCCCACAACCCAGCATTCTAAATAGTTCTCAGATGCACCCAACTCTCCTACTCCAATAAGCTCCTAGGCTCCAGGTCATTTCCTCTTGCTTGAATTATTCCTAACAAAACTGCTTTTCAAATGCTCAGACTTAACTCTTCTTTGCACTTTTGCCTTCTTTGCATACCTTTAATTTTCTGTAGCAAAGGAATTTTTTCAAAGAATCAAACTATGTCATTCACAGCTGCCAGTGCCAGTGCTGCTGAAACATCTCCTTTCTGATTTCCCTAAGTTCCTGGGTAC
Source organism: Myocastor coypus (assembly GCA_004027025.1). Classification (NCBI taxonomy): domain Eukaryota; kingdom Metazoa; phylum Chordata; class Mammalia; order Rodentia; family Myocastoridae; genus Myocastor; species Myocastor coypus. Next base: position 6,371 of record PVJA010018472.1, on the reverse strand, counting down.
ACAGCTCACATTCTTTTTTTTTTTTTTTTTTTTTTCAAGAATAAAGTATTTATTGGGAAAGAAAGCTTCTGTCCAAGAGGGGGACAGAAGTGGGATCCTAGTGGATTACCCCAATAGCTAACATTCTTAACTCTTAACATCACTTACAGGACACTGTGGTCATTCCCTGCTGGGCCTCTGTGCTCCAGGAAACCAGACTCCTTCAGACACATACACTGCTCCTGCCCATAGCAGAGCCTTTCCATTGGAGGTCCCTGCCTGAACCACCACTTCCAAACTCCCTGCCTGAATTCCATCTCTCAAACTAACTGACACTTGAGAGGCTTATCAGGAAAACATGATAAAATACTTGAAATTAAAATAGTTGTAGGAAATCCTAAACATATGGTCACTATGACAACAGTCCAAATGATACACACCAATGTATCATGAATATTCTAGGTTTAGAGAAAATAGTAAAATACTCCCTTAATTAGCTTTCTCCTGCTAATTTTGCTCTCTTTAGGAAATTTAAAATTTTTCCAGACACTCTTTAAAGAAATGTTTTCCATGAAAAAAACTGAGCTTCAAATGACTGTGCTTTGTTGCACAGCTCAGTGACCTGAGCACTGTGCAGTAATAAGGAGCCCAGGCATCACAGTCCTGTGGACCCCAAATTCCAGCTTTCTGAAAGGCAGAGTACACATTCCCTGCAAAGCGGAGTTGTTCTGCTAAATGAGATACATTTTTGATCACGTCCAAGGTTTCTCCTTATATTATATCAGTCAATGTGTTTCTTGTGCTAAAAATGCACTGGGTCCTGAGGATATGCCAGGAGACCTACCCAGGTTGAGCCCTGACCCACATCCCAAAGAAATTCATGTATGGTATAAAACTTATACAAATAGCCTGAAGGGAGTTTTACACATTCTTATAATGCCTATGCTCTAACTATAATTTTTATGTGATCTATCCCATGAAATCAGGAACTAAGTTTTCTACTCATGGCATTATGCTTCTGTTCTAAGAGTTTCAGAATTTGAGGCATTCTGGGTCAAGGAGGCTCCAGTTAGATTCTGCATCATAGCGAATTCTAAAATGCTCTCTGAAGGTAAGGCATAATCCATGTTGGTCTATTCTCCTGGAAGGGAAGCTGCATATGGTGCCCTGCATGTTTGACCTGGACTCTAACCTAGTAGTCTACTCCTATCGGTGTCCATGATTCCCTAAAGCCATGCTCTGACTCCTGGACAGGTAATGCCCAAGGTCGCACTTATCTGATTAATATCTCCGTTTCTCACTCTGTACACTCTGGCCTCCTTAGGCTACAGCTCTTTATCCACTGCTGTCTTCAGTCTCAAGAGTAAATGCAGCTGCTGTGATAAGCAAAATGGACACAGTTGCATAAAGGTAGAAGCAAAAAACGTGAAGAATGCAGACAACTCACTTTCAAGTGTTATAAAGCATTACAAAACATGATTATCAACGTAGTAATTTATTTTGTAGTACGTTGAGAATGTCTTTCCTAACATCTGCTGATTCACAAAAAAATTCTGTCAAAATGCTCCTATCTCAGAGTCAGTTTATTAATATTCCCAACCGTTTAGATGTTGTTTTGAAATTACCAACACCACCGATATGATGAATGGTCCAAACATCACATGTATGTGACACTTGCTGCTACTGAATTGACGGTAGGAAGCAGGTGTTCGGAAAACAGCAACTGGCATCTTGAGAGGAGTCTTGGGTCTGTACTGCCTCTGGCTTAAATGATGTCTGGATGGGTAGAGAAGACCCAGCACCATATTAGGGGAAAATGCAGCCCAGCCTTCTCTAAATGTAGCAGAGATCTATTCTAAATGTAGCATGGCTCTATGGATTAATATAGGCGGGACCAATTCTCAAAAATGTATTTTGAGGAACACTTATGATTAAAAAGGTACAACCCTTTGATAGAGTAAGATTTAAATCACTTCTGTCACCAACCTGCAAATATTATTGACTGAGTCTTCTGGACAATGGTGGTGGCATTTGCATCGCAAGATCTTCGGACGAGGGGTGGGGGCTGTACTCTCACCCTCCTCTTTCTTGGTGCCCACGTTTAATTTTCCTGAACTTCTCAAAAGCATGTTATCAAAGTTTGCTGAAAAGAAGAAATAATCAGAGTTAAGCATTTGCAAGTTAGCATACCACAGTGCTCTGTACAAAGGTCAGATTAAATAGGAAATGAAATACTCATGACAATGAAAGACTTTCAATAAAAATTACAAGTTCTGTATAGTATGAATGTCATTACAATAAAAAAGTAACCCACAATCCTTTGTGTGTGTGTGTATTTTTAGGGAAGGGTGTACAAGATGTTCACGGTCTGGCTACTAGATCAGACTCATAGTGATCTGCCTGTTTACAGTCTCCCAAGAGCTGAGATTAAAGGTGTGAGCCACCATGCCCCAATCTGAATTGCTGTCTCAGGTACCCTGGGGGCAGGGCCAGCACAGCAGGCCCTGGGGATAGAACCCCTAGGCCCTGTGCCTGCTTGCAGGTGCTTTAATCCACTGAGCTATTTGGCCTGAACTCCATAATCCTTCAAGATATGGTTTACATACTAAATTATAATAGTTGCATTTATCTGGGCACAAGGAGGTCAATAAAACATTAGAAAGATTACTTATGTGTTAGTACCATAGAAGACATTATTAGTCATACATCTCATAGGAGAAAATAGAGACTTATAGTTTAAGTAGTCTACACATAGTCAAGAAAGAATAGATCCAGTATTTAAAATCCAGATTGTTTGAAGCCTAAGACTGTCCTTCTATCTTATAACATGAGGTCTCACTACTCAAGGGACATCCTGTATTTTACAAAAAATACCAAAACTATTTTACTTGTAAAATTAGAAAGAAAATGACTTAGTAAACATCAATATATATCTGAAAAAAACATGTCTTCCTCCATCAGATTTCATCTAAAGAAATATCAATCCATTACCTTTGAGGGAAGACACTAGGTTAGACATGATGGCAAAAGATATTATCTGGGTTCAACAATGGGCTTCAATATCTATTAATTAACTGTCTTTGGGTAATTCTATAAATAATCTCATTTCCAATATTCATAAAATCCTTAAAACTGAGATTATTATAAGCAGGTACACCTGATATCAAGAGCCCAGTGTGTACAAAAATATTAAGAATTGGGAAATGAAATTATACCAAGTTTCAAAGCTACCACACAACAGAAAGATGATTTTTGAGACATTTCAGGGGGATGGAATTAAATTGGGATCATAATATTAAGTAAAATAAGTCAGTCACAAGCATAGCAATCTCATTGCTTCACTTACCTGAGAAACCCGAAGTATAAATAATAGAAAGAGCAAAACAAAAGTAGATATTGCACAATAGGGAGGCAGGTTCTCCAGAAGAGGAAAGGAGAATCAGAGATGGGGAGTGGAAGACAAAAAAAAAAAAAAAAAAAGTAAAAACAGTGAAGAGTTGCTAAGTATACATACTAGTTTGCAACTTTCAGTGTAGTCACTACATGCTAACAAATACAGAGAAGCACGTGTCTGTCATACAGCAAGGGGGAAAAACTGATGCTCACTGTGTTTAAACACTAGGGTAAGAGTCTTTAGCCATGCTATGTTGGGTGACACAGCATGACCAAGGTTCAGTTTAAAATCTCTCTTGTAACACATCTAGTAGGTTGATAATTAAATAAAATTTCAAAAATATATTATTAAGTTAAAAATTGTTGGGTTAAAAAATGGAGTCATGTCAAAAATACAATATAGGACCTAGTGAATGTGATCCATGTGCACCTCTGGCATTCTAGAAGCTTTACTAATAATCAGAAGCCTATCCTGTCACATAGAGGGCAGGCAGTCACCAGAAAGCTCCGAGGACCTGGTGGGTGAGTCCTGCCACACCCTTACCACTATCTCAGGAGCTCTGCTGAGTTTTTGCCCCACCTCTTTGCCCACAAGCCATAGGAGCCTTTGTGAGCGCTACCCTCCCCCCCACACACACACCATCTGAGAGCCTTTTAGAGCTTCAGTCTGCCCTCATCAATCTAGGTAGGGTAGAGATCATACCCATTCACCATGATGGAAACCACACTAAAGCTCACAAAGTAGGGGTTTTTATGAGCCTACTCCTCACCCCTACTATCACAGAAAGCTTCCTCCCTCACACACCGCACCTTCCTATCACTTCTGAATCCTGGTAAATGTTGTGAGCCTCAAAAATGTCAAAAAGAAGGAGCAAAAGGTAATCTCAGATTGTCACTTGGCCAAGAACACAGGAAATAAAAGAACTTGGAAGTCACACACCTGAAATTTCTGAAATGATAGCAACTGAAGTAAAGAAATAACTGTATCAGGCTTTAGAAGAAATCAAATCAGAAATAATCACTCAGGTAAAGGAAGAGATTAGAATTATGAAGGAAATTCTTAGTACATCTAAAAAATTATAGATAAAAAATAGAAGTCAATAGAAAAATGATAGTGACATTGAATGAACAATACAGAAACTAATTAGAATACAAGAAACAGACTGAAACGCATATCCAGTAAATTAAGAATTCCATGGAAAGCTGACAAAACTGCTTGAATGAAACTGAACATATACTTTCAGACCTAGAATATTGTAGCTAATGCATATAAAAAAAAGATTTCTTAAAAATAACAAGGAATGAGGAAATAAGAATTCAAGGCTACAGGATGATGTGAAGATAAACAATAGATAGGTGACAACATCTCTTTATGCATGAGTCAGCACAAATGACATTAAAAGACAATTTGCAGAAGTAGTAGCAGAAAATTTCCCAAGCATAGGATCTGACATACAGCTTTGTGAGGCAAATAGAACTCCAATTAGACATAATCAAAAAAAAAAAAAAAAAATCTATGCCTAGACACACAATAATCAAGACCTCAGAAATCCAGCAAAAGAAAGAATATTAAAAGCTGTTAAAAAGGGCTAGGGAGATAGCTAGACAGTCTAAGTGTCCATCTAACAAGCAGAAGGACCTAGATTCAATTCCTGGTACTGCATGCCCTGTGGGCCAAGGAACCCCAGGTACACCAAGCCAGCTACTGAAACCTGGTGTGGTAGCGCATTCCTGTAATCGCAGTGCTGGAGAGGTTGAGATAGGAAAATCACTACCAGGCCAAGATGCATAGCAAGACCCTTTACCAAATAAATAAAGATTTAAAAATTAATTTTTATAGCACTGGCCCTGACCCCAGGGTACACTGAGCAGGTGACCAAGTCTGAATATCATGGTGCAGGTCTACAATCCTAGCACTGGGGAGGGAAAACAGGAGGATCACGTGAGTCTGAGCCGCATAGTGAGACATGTACCAAATACATAAGTGGAAAAACAAAGGCTCTTATAGAAAATAAAGAGATCTCCTATAATGGAAAGCTCGTCAGAATCACGGCAGATTTCCCAACACTATCAAATTGAGTAGTGCTTGGAGTGAAGTATTTCAGGTTCTGAAAGAAAGTAACTTTCAATTCAAATTGATTTACCCTGCAAAACTATCCATAAAATTTTACAGTGAGGCAAGATACTTCCATGACAAAGAAAAACTGAGAAATTCACGAGCAGCAAGTCACTATAAAGAGTATGGACAGATATGCTAGTCAGATACAGAAATGACCAAAGCTTCAAGAATAATAACAGAAAGGAAGCACCAAGCAAGCAATTAAACTTGCTGAAATGCTAGGTGAAAAGCAGGGGACCTATAGCAGGAAATTAAACTTGGTGAAAAACAGGGGACCTATGGCAGGAAATTAACATGGCAAAGATAAGCCAATACATATCAGTGATAGCCATCAATGTATTGGCCTCAATTCACCTATCAAAACAATCAGGCATTGTGTTGCTAACAAAGTCAACTTCCAACCAAGAATAATTAAAAGAGGTGAAGAGGGTCACTATATCCCTGTTAGGGGAAAACTGCAAGAAGAAGAGATAAGAATCATGAATATATATGCACCCAAAATAGGAGCACCTAACTACATAAGACAATTTTTAACAGACATGAAAAATTAAATGAATGGTAATACAATTGTATTGGATGACTTCAATACCCCCACGGTCACAAGGATGTAGATCTAGTCAAAAAAAAGTCGGCAAAGAAGTAACAAGACTAAACCAAATTTGTTAAAAAATGCAATTAGTAGATCTTCAGAGTGTTCCACCCAACACTGCCAGAACACACATTCTTCTCACCTGCACATGGACGTTCTCCAAAGTAGATCACATGCTAGCACATAGAATATGCTTAAGGAAATGCAAAGTAATTGAAATCATCTGATGTATAGATCATAGCGTAATGAAACTGGACAAAAAAAAAAAAAAAAAAAAAAAAAAAAAAAAAA